>CM010609.1:13216025-13416025 GCA_003430845.1 Xanthoceras sorbifolium | reverse complement strand
TCTAATTAAACACTTTAATATATAGATTAGTTATTAATGAGACTTACCAAGCTTTTACTCCTAAAAACTAATCTCATTATTTGGTTCTTTTTAATTAAGTAATTAATCTTATTAATTTTAATTAATGTAAGAACTAAACTAATCAATTTAATTAAACTCTTTAATTGGTTGATTAGTCATTAATGAGATTTACCAAGTTTTTACTTCTAAAAACTAATCTCATTATTCGATTCTTTTTCATCAAGTAATTAATCTAATTAATCTTAATTAATACAAAGAATCTAACTAATCACTTTAATTAAACTCTTTAATTTGTTGATTAGTCAATTAATGGATATTACCAAGTTTTTACACCTAAAACTAAATTCATTATTCAATTGTCATTTATGAAATTGTTTCCTATTTTAATCACATTAAAATAAAACAATATAATATGACAATTATGCATAACATATTATTATGCATGTGTAGGCACACCTAATCTAGATGACATTCATATGTATGACAATGCTTTAACATCCATATAATAATCACATGAAAATAAATAAAGCATACGTAATTGACCGAGTGATATGGGTTATTTAACTTAAACAACCCTAATTACAATTGTATTCCCAAGGCATTCCTTGGTCTTCAAGAGTTCTTCTTCGAGTTGAATTCTTCTTGTCTTCGTTTTCTTAATCAAGTCAAACTTGATTTTTGTCAAAAGTCAACATCTTTTCCAGAGGTCCACATGTTACCTTAACACGCACCCTAGGTCAAGAGGAAACCCTAAACAACCCTAACGCGTGGGAAAGTGCGGCTGCCAGCAGCGTAGCCGCATGCACGCAAGGTGCGCGCAGCCCTTGCGTGAGCCGCGCTTTCACGCGCGTTCGTGGGTCGTTTCGACCATGATTTTTCGCTCCGATTTTTTGCCACTTTTCTGGGTTAATATTCACCAATATTTTCCATAAAATACACAGCAAAATCGCTTGCAAAAAATCCACAAGAACAGCCCCAAAACCTGCCATGACAGTCCCTTGCGCACAAGTGCACTGCCCTGTTTCGGGTCTGCCGCACAGCTGGATTGTGATGGAAGATAAGGGCGCGTCCAGAATGCTTTTTCAATTCCATTTACGTGGTTGTCTTCGTCCAGATCTCTTCTTTCCATCGGTTTTTGAATCGCCTTAATCTGACACCGTTTGCTATGGTTTCGCATCAATTAATTACAATATGTACGAAATAGCCAATAACAAATTCAGCTTTAACAAAAAAAAGGAAAAATGAAACCTAGAACCCATGACACCATATAATTAACGATCAATTACGCTTTTATAATCATACAATCAAATCATATAATAATAAAACAAATCATACATTTTAGATTTGTGCCTACACAATAATATATAAATAGATCAAGAATCAATAAGAAAAACAAAAAAACAAGAAAGATGTAGTTTTTTCTTTTTCTTTTGCGTATATACATGAACTTAGAACCAGGCTCTGATACCAATTGTAGGGAGTTTTAGAAAAGATTTTGATTATCGTATAACATGCGGAATCGGGTTTCAAAAATTTTTCTTATATTGAAAACTCTTTTCAATCAGGAACGAGTTCCTGTATATACGCAGAAAATAACTTTAGAAACTACATACCTTTTTTTTGATTTTCTTTTTCTGATTCTTCGATCTACCACCAGAACTTTCGAGTTATGACCCGCAGTCTGACAACGTGTGTGTGGGTATGTCACGGCAAGAGATGGAGGTCACGTAAAAAGAACGCTGGTCGAATCCTGCAAAAGAGGGGAGAGTTAGAAAAAACTTTTTTTTTTCTTTTCTCTCTTTGGTGGCCGAACTCTCTTTCTTTTTCACTTGTGTGCTCGGTTAGGCTTTTTCCTAACTATATAACACTTATATAGTAGTCCTTTAGAGTTTTAGTTTGACCAAGTCAAAATAAGATTCTAAATCCTATTTATTTTTAGTCTCCCTAAGACTTGAACCTGTGACTTTTTTGGACTATTAAAATAATCTAATTATTTTAATTCTTTTGTCCTAGTCATTATTTAATCACATGACCTCATATTTAATAATTCATAATTATTAATTTCTATTATTTTATTAAATATTTAATTAATTAAATAATCATATTATTTAATTATTCTCTTTTATTTAAATCGCATTACTTTCGTAACACTATTAATTGGACCCTCTAATTAATCTACCGTGACCCTCGTTACCAACAACCATAAGGGCTAGCAAGGGGACCTAATGGACCCACAGTTTTGAGCTCCAATAATACTTAGTAATATTAATTAAAACTCTTTAATTAATATTTCACGATTATTAACCTCGGAGTTATTCCACTAAAAACCCGAGGCTGCACTCTCAAAACTGTAGACATATTTATACAATCTGAAGTCTCATTGTTCATTGATATAGCTAATTGCATATAGTGTGATACTTCACAAATAGTTCATAACTAGAGCTGGGTCATAAAGTCCGTTATACCACTCAAGAAATATCTTTTCCTTTAAGTACCATTGATTCTCTAATGAACAATTAAATCCTATCTTCCTCACAGAAGAAGGAGATCGCTCATAATCGTTCAAGCCCCGAATCAACCCTTAAGGGAACTACTCATCTACTTCAATCAAGAAGGAGTGGATTCCACTATTGTGTTCAAACCTTCCCAGCTACAAGCCAAACCGCAACTCCAAAATATGGAGGTATTGGTCGAGATTCACATCAACCTCACTCATGGTAAATCAAAAGTCACGATCCAACCTGAAGGAGTCGATAAGACACTCGGGATTAAGATCACCTATAAATAGCCATCGTTTATCGATTATATATAAATCTCATCTACTAACGGATCTTGGTGAGAGATTCATATAAATCGTGGCCCAGTCCTATATGATCTCATCATATAAGGTGCCTCTATTCTCATGTCAACTACATGAGCGGTCTAGGATAAGACCACCGTACTTTACAGAATGGACCGCAGTAGTAGATTAATCACAAATAAAGCCCTCAACTTTGTTCGCTCTCTACGAACTCTTTAGATTGCATGTTTCAAAATGAATCCTCTCTGTATATGACCATCATATACTCATTATGAGATTACATCTTGAATCTAGGATGTTCTTGCACAATACGAATGTATTACTGAATATAAAACATTTATAAACTTGAATGATAATCTGAATAATTCTTATTATTGTCTTCAACCATTTACACTTACAAGCTTTAGGGCATAAATCCTAACACTTTGAGATGCTTCTTAGATAGCCAGTAGGGTGCCCTAGAATTGACCATGATTTGAAGAGGCGAGCGGAGACATTTCCATATGTCATTCGATACAAGCAAGGTAAGGAAAACATCGTTGCCGATGCACTTTCTCACAGATTCAGATCATGGCATGTCTTCTAAGAGTGTTCCATTTGTTTTGGCTCATGATTCTAGTGTTATAAATGCCTAAGGACTGCTTGAAAACAAGAAGGCTCATGGTTTGGATTAGAATATGAAGATTCCACGTATGAAGGCAAATTTGGGATCCAGCTTGTCTTCAACAACTCCTTTAGTTTTGGGGCTGATAGATGGTGATATTAAGGATGTTTCTCGGTGTTGTGTGTCTTCAAAACTTGTTCCTTCGGATTTACCTCATGGTATTGGTGCTGTAGAAGGAAGAAGTCCGGATTTGGGTGAGAATGGTTCAAAGGCTGGTTGTCTTGCTACTGTTTCGGGGTTGCAAGATAATAAAACAACACATGTTTCAGATAAGAGTATGGTTATGGCAGTAGTAAAGAAAATTTTCGGTCAACTAAAAAATTGGTTACTAATGGGCTTTTGGCTGGGGTTACTAATGGACTCTTTATTTTTAAGTTTGATAGTGTTGAACTTGCTTGAGGTTCTTGAAAGGGTTCCTTGACATATAGTAAATAAATTGCTGGTTCTTAAACGTTGGAAACCTAGTCTTACAGTATCAAAAGATAAATTGCGAAACATTCCTCTATGGGTTAAACTTCATAATCTTCCTTTTGAGTTTTGGACGTCTAAGGGGTTGAGTTTTTTTGCTAGTGCTTTAGGGATTCCTTTGTATGCTGATCATATTACCTTGGCTAGGAAAAGACTTAGTTTTGCAAAGGTATGTGTCGAAGTGGATGCCATGAAGGATGTTGTTCATGAGTTTGATATTCAGTGTTCAAATGGGGAATGGAAAACAATATATGTTGTTTATGACTGGCTTCTTTCTAGGTGTAATATTTGTAAGGTGTTTGGTCATACGTCGGGTATGTGTCAGCAAAGTGTACAAGATTCGGGTGATGAGGTGAATCCGGTTATAAGAAATGGAGAGACTGTTGTTAATGATGTGAAGAAGAGGCAAGAAGACTCTTTGGTGCCTAAAAAACCAGTTTGGGTAGAGGTTAAAAAAAAGAACAAAGGTGGAGCGTTATCAACTACAGAGAATATTACTAGTGCGCCGCTTGTGGAAAGTGATGATAATCATCTTGCTTTAGTACCAATGGGGGGGTAGTGAGAATGTTCTTGATTTGGAAGAAGATGAAGTGGGTACTCCTTTGGCAATTTTAGATGCCGGTTGTAATGTAGGGACTGTTCTTTGTAATGGTGGGGCTACTCCTTGTGTTGATGATGGGGATACTCTTTGTGATAATGACGAGGCAGGTCATGGTGAGGATGGTGTCGATTCTAGTCCTCCTCGCAATGTTTTGGCTTCTAAAGCTAAGGATTCTTTGGAAACGAAGAAGAAAAGGAAGGGTTCTAGTGGTAAAGGTAAGAAGAATAAGAAACATTCCTCCCCTAGGGGTGGTAAGTGGAGATAGTGTATTTGTGGGTGTGTTTCTTCTTATATTGTATATATTTTTATGAATTTTGGTTATTGGAATATTAGGGGTCTTAATGATCCTTTAAAGTAAAGAGAGGTTCGTAATTGGATTAAAGATGAGAGGTTATCTTTATGTGGTTTGGGGGAGAATAAGGTCGTAGGACTAAAGGTGCTCAATTCGAGGGCAGTGAGAGAAAATGCTATGCCTTCTATTTAAAATTTTCTTAGTGTTCTTCTCGATTTTTTTTTATTCTCTCTTCGTTATTATCATTGTTTTCTTTGATGATTACGAGCTCAAATTTCGTTTTTCCTTTAGTTTTAGGTTTGCTGGTTTGTTTTTATTGGCCAATCTTATGAGTGTTTTTGCTTGTGTTTCTGAGCTACGTTTTTTCCTTTTTGTTGGGTTATGATCTTTATCTTCTTCTTGGTGATCACGAGCTCATCTCCTTCTCTTTTAGTGTTATTTTGCTGGTCTGTTTTCCCTTATTTTCTAGGCAGTTCTGGTTTGCTTGTTTACCATGATGGATGATTCTACTTTGACTAATCTTGTTGGAGCCATGGTTGGTGGTTCATTAGCTGCTGGTGATGTAAAGAAGGGTAGAATGAAGAGTGGAGACCTTGTTTCTTCTTTAATGTCTAATGCAATAAAGGGTTGTCCATGCTTGTTTCTTCTTCAAGTTTGATAGCCTTGACCATGCTTGTGAAGTTCTTGAAAAATGTCCATGTCATATAGTGAATAAATTGCTTGTTATTAAAAGGTGGCAGCCTAGTTTATCCTTGTCTAAAGATGAGTTACGCAATATTCCTGTATGGGTTAAACATTATAATCTACCTTTTGAATATTGGACTTCTAAGGGCTTGAGTTTTGTAGTTAGTGCTTTGGGCATTCCATTGCATGCCGATCATATTACATTAGCTAGGAAACGTCTTAGCTTTGCTCGTGTGTGTGTGTTGAGGTTGATGCTTCGAAGGATGTCATTAATGAGTTTGATATTCAATGTGCAAATGGGGAGTGGAAAATTATATATGCTGTTTATGAGTGGCTTCCTTCTAGGTGTAATATTTGTAAGGTGTTTGGACATGCGCCGGGTATATGTAAACAAAGTGTTCAAGATTTGAGTGATAATGTGAATATGGTTACATGAAATGGAGGGGTTGATGTTCATGATATGAAGAAGAGGCAAGAAGACTCGTTGGGGCCTAAACGATCGGAGAATTATCTATTACGGAGAACAGTGCTAGTGTTCTACTTGTGGAAAATGTTGATAATCATCTTACTTTAGTGACAATGGAGAGCAATGACCATACTCTGAATTTGGAAGTAATGAAGAGGGTACTCCTTTAGCAATTTTGGACACTGTTTATGATGCAGGGGCCGTTCTTTATAAGGATGGGGCTAATGTTTATGTTGATGACAGGGATGCTCTTTGTGATGATGGGGATGCTTTTTGTAATCATGAGGCTGGTCATGGTGAGGATGGTAGTGACTCTAGTCTTTCTCGTAATGCTTTGGCTTCAAAAGTTAAGGATTCTCTGGAAAAGAAAAAGAAGAAGAAAGGTTCTAGTAGTAAGGGTAAGAAGAATAAGAAGCACTCTTCCCCTAAGGGGGGTAAGTGGAGATAGATTTGTGAGGGTTTCTTCTTATCCTTTTATATTTATTATGATTTTTGGGTGCTGGAATATTAGGGGTCTTAATGACCCTTTGAAGCAAATAAAGGTTCGCAGTTTGATTAAAGATGATAAATTGTCTTTATGTGGTTTAGTGGAAACGAAAGTTCTGGAGAAAAATAAAGATGTTATTCTTAAGACCATTGATCGGTCTTGGAAGGTGGAGTGCAATTATAATTTTTCCTCTTTGGGGAGGATTTGGGTTTGTTGGAATCCGTTTGATATTACTGTTTTGGTTGTCGGATCTTCTGAACAAGTTATCCATTGTAGAGTTTCTTCTGTTGATTCTATTTGGGAGTGTATGATTTCGATTGTGTACGGTGATAATAGTAATGTTCGTAGGGAGGCGTTGTGGGCTGATGTAGTGGCGTGCGGAGTGGAATGGGAGAATAGTGCTTTGATTGTGATGGGTGACTTTAATGCTATTAAGTCTTCGGTTGAGAGTGTTAGAGGATCTAATTCTTGCCCACATTGGAAAGATGACTTTTCTAATTGTTTAGTTGAGTCTGGGTTGGATGATCTGCAATTTAATGGGTGCTTCTATACATGGTCTAATCATCGTACGGTTGATCCTATTCTTCGAAAGTTAGAACGAGCTTTGGTCAATTTGAATTGGGATATTTCCTTTCGAGGTTCAGAGGCGCATTTTCTTCCTTTTAGTGTTTCTGATCACTCTCCCATGATTGTTAAGATTGTGGATCTCCCTCGGTGACAGGTGCCTTTTAAGTTTTTTAATTTCTGAGCGGATCATCCAGAATGTTTATCCTTGGTGGATCGGGTTTGGACGGACAGGGTGGATAGCTCTCTTATGTTTCAGCTATGTAAGAAGCTAAAAAGATTGAAACTGGAGCTTAAGAAACTTAATAGGAAGTGTTATTCTCACTTGTCTTCTAGGGTGCAGCAAGCTAAGCTTGATCTGGAATCTGTGTAGTGGGATATTCAGGGGCATCCTATGAATGCTTCATTACATGAGGAGGAGTCTCGGTTAGTGAAGCTTTATGGTGATTTGTGTTGGGATTTATGCCCTAAAGCTTATAATTGTAAATGGTTAAAGACAACAATAAAAATTATTCAGATCATCATTCAAGTTCATAAAATATTTTATATTCAGTAATACATTCGTATTGTGCAAGAACATCCTAGATTGCAAGATGTAATCTCATAATGAGTATATGACAGTCATATACAGAGAGGATTCATTTTGAGACGTGCAATCTAAAGAGTCCGTAGAGAGCGAACAAAGCTGCGTACTTTGTTTGTGATTGATCTACTGCTGCGGTTCATTCTGTAAAGTCTGGTGGTCTTATCCTAGACCGCTCATGTAGTTGATATGAGAATGAAGGCACCTTATATGATGAGATCATATAGGACTGGGCCACGATTTATATAGAAATTCTAGGTTCTTTTTTTGGTCGATGAGACAAAGATTTAGGAGTAAGGTTTTATCTCTTATTGATGAGCATGGTAATCGTGTGGAGGAGCCTAGTGAAGTTAAGTCTATGGTGGTGAACATTTTTGAGACACTTCTTAGTCAGCCTGCTGAATGCCCTAGGATTGACCTTGATTTATTGAGGCGGGCTCTCCCTAAGAGTATTTCTGGTGATCAGAGTGCTACCTTGGGTAGAGAGGTTAGTGATAATGAAATTAAGGCGGTTTTGTTCTCTCTGAAAGATAACAAAGCTCCTGATCCGGATGGGTATAATGCTACTTTCTTCAAGAAAGCATGGTCTTTTGTTGATGACAATTTTCTTCGTGCTATTCGTTCATTTTTTTAGCTCTGGGAGATTGCTAAAGCAAGTGAATGCTAATATGGTTGCTCTTATTCCTAAGGTTCCCAATCCTTCTAAGGTTGGGGATTTCAGGCCTATTTCGTGTTGTAACACTATCTACAATTGTATTACCAAAATTATTACAAGTTCAGAAGGTGTTGCCTGATGTTGTTAGTCCTTCTCAGTCGGCCTTTGTTGCTGGTAGGCGGATTAGTGACAATATTTTACTATCGTAGAAATTATTCAGGAACTATCATCATGATGGGGGTCATCCCAGGTGTGCGCTGAAGGTAGATTTAACGAAAGCCTATGATTCTGTGCAGTGGGATTTCTTGCTGGCTGTCTTACAGATTTTAGGGTTCCCAGAGCAAATGATAGTTTGGATTTCTGAGTGTATTTATACTCCACGTTTCTCAATTTCTATCAATGGCGAACTGAATGGCTTCTTTAATAGTGGCCAAGGTATGAGGCAGGGGGATCCTATGTCACCGTATTTATTTGTGCTGGCTATGGAGGTCTTTTCGGGGCTGATGCGAATTTTGGAACATGAAGGTCAATTTGCTTACCACTGGCGGTGCAGAAAGATTGGTATTTCTTACTTATGCTTTGCGGATGATCTTATGGTTTTCTGTAGGGCAGAGAGGGAGTCAGTTACTGCGGTTAATGATGTTCTTGGTCAGTTCCAAGCTCTTTCTAGATTGGTCTCTAATCCTAGTAAGAGTAATATTTTTGTGGCTGGTGTGTCCTCTGAGATTAAGCAAGAGTTGCTTGGGATCCTAGGTTTCCAAGAAGGGGTTTTACTTATCAGATATCTTAGGGTACCTCTGATTTCTACTAAGCTTATGGCAGTGGATTGTAGGGTTCTTGTTGATAGAATTGTGGCAAGGGTTAAGAGTTGGACCAGTAGAGTTCTTTCTTTTGCAGAGAGGCTTCAACTCATTCAATATGTGTTGTTCTTTATCCAGGTGTATTGGTCCTTTATTTTTATTCTGCCTAAGTCGGTAGTAATAAAGGTTGAAGCTACTTTACGTAGTTTTCTCTGGAGGGCTTCAGATTTAGGTAAAGGTGGGCTAAGGTTGCTTGGTCTTCGGCATGTTTACTAAAGGAAGAGGGTGGGTTGGGCATTAAGAGTGTTGAGGTTTGGAATAAAGCTGCCATAATTAAGCATTTGTGGACTGTTTGTAGCAATTTGAGATCTTCTATTTGGGTTTCGTGGGTTAGGTCTACTCTGCTTAGGGGAAGGAATGTGTGGGAGGTGAAGTGCTCTGGAGATTGCTCGTGGAGTTGGAGGAAAATTCTAGGCCTTCAGAGTCATGTGCGGAGATTGATATAGTTTCGGGTGGGTAATGGGGAGGATATTTCCCTTTGGTTTGATTATTGGCATCCTTTGGGTCATTTGGTGGAGGTGTTTGGGCGGCGGATTATTTATGATTCTGGTCTTGGTCCTCATGCTAGGGTGGCAGATGTTATTTAGGGAAGGGATTGGGCTTGGCCTCGTTCCTTGACTGGGAATTGGATGGACATTATTAGTAGTATCCCTGATTACTTGAGGCCTAATAACAGTCAAGCTGATACTTTGTGTTGGGTTGAGGACTCTAGTAGGGCTTTCTCTATTCGTAATGCTTGGGAGTCTCTTCGGTCCCGTCAGCCAGCAGTGGATTGGTTTAGGTCTGTTTGGCATTCTAAAGCAATTCTTAGACATGCTTTTATCTTCTGGTTGGCTACTAGGGGTGCTATTTCTACTCAGGATAAGCTTCTTGTCTATGGCTTGATTCCGGCTATTCGCTGAGTGTTTTGTGGAGGGAATTGTGAGGATGTCCCTTATCTCTTTTTTAATTGTTCCTATTCTTGCGAGGTTTGGTTTTCTCTTTTAAGGAAGTGCAGATTACCTTTGCGTGCTCGGAGCTGGGAGGCTACTATTCTTTGGTCTTGCCATTTCCGTGGTCGGCAGCTTCGTGGGTGGGTGGTGCGTATTATGCTTGCAGCTCCTGTCTATGTTATTTGGCGTGAGTGGAATGCTAGGATGCATGCGAGTTACCTAAACCAGTTACCGTGGTTGTTTGTTCCATTGTTACAGATGTTTGTATGCGTCTTAATTCATTATCTGGTGTGGTGCCTTCTCCTACTAATAGGTGGCTCCACCAATCTTGGGGTTTATCTGATTCTATTTTTTTATAGTTCGCTTGTTTTGCCTTTTAGGGGGCTTGACCCTTTTGCTGTTATTCTGGTGGATTACTTTTGGCTGTACCTTGTGACAGGGTTTGTGCTTATCTTTTATTGTTTTGCTGTGTTTTGAGTTTCGGTTGGTAGTGGGCTTGTCCCTTGTCTGACCTTGTGATCTTCTCACTGGGGTATGCCCTTTTACTTTTGTTTTTTATCTCTTTGGTTAATATACTTATAGTATCCAAAAAAAGAAATAAAGGGTTGCCATAAAGGGTTGTCATGGTAGATCATCTCTTGTTGATGGTATGAAGAATGATGGATAACATGTTTCCAAAGGTAGAGAAAGAGCTGGTGTGTGTCTTTCAAATTGTAGCAAGTTGGATGTGCAAGATCAAGTTGTGTTTGATATAAATCTGGTTGACAGTGCAAGACATGGTGGGTTGGCGAATTTGAGTGATGGAAAGTTTGCAAATGGAGCTGTTGGTTGTGCAAATGGGATTGAAGGCAAGCATGGTAATGAGGAAGATGAACATCTGGTTTTAGGTGAAGATAGAAATCTGGTTTTGGGTGCAAATTGTATTAAAGGGTGAAGACTTGTTGAATGAGGTGTTGCATAAAGATAATAATGGACAAATTTTTCAAAGGGTGGCTGAAGACTTGTTGAATGAGGGAAATAAAGAGAAGAATGATCCGAATTTTCAAAAACAAATTATGTGCAATGGGTAAATAATTCAAAGGATGGATGCTTCTTATAGGCGGATTTTTCAAAATAAGGTGGCTAATATTGACATTAATGGCCAAAATTGTCAAAAGAAAGTGGTTGTGGATAACTTTCCTTCACTAAATAATACTAGTCAGCAAGGAATGGGTGTAATAGAGCTAAAATCTAGTGCTTTGGGTTCAATTTCGAGTATTAGTGATGTTGGGCACGAAATTGGAGCTAATGGGGCTGATGTGGGTGTAATTGGGCCGAAATTGGGTGCTTTGGGTTCAATTTCGGGTCTTGTGAGCTTTGGACAAGGAGTGACTGATGTTGGACCACTCCATGCATGATCAAGGGCTGAAACCATCTTATGCTAAGGCTATCCAAAATTCTTCTCTTATTGCTTGTGAGGTACGATCTTCTACCTTTGAATCCTTACAATATTTTAAACCTACTGAAGAGAATGGAAGAATTAAAGTTAGCCCTCCGATTGAGGTAGCTATTGAAGGAAGTGAAGAATGGAGAACTTCCTTGATTGGGTACTTTGTGGAGAAGCGAATTCCTTTCCACGTAGTGAATTCAGTAGTTCATAAAATTTGGGATAAGTTTGGCCTTAAAGAAGTCTTATCTTCGGAATAAGGGTTCTTTATTTCCAAGTTTAATAGTCTTCACCATGCTTGTCAAGTTCTTGAAAAAGGTCCATGGCATATATTGAATAAATTGCTTGTTCTTAAAAGGTGGTAGCCTAGTTTATCCTTGTTTAAAGATGAGTTACGCAATATTCCTGTATGGGTTAAACTTTATAATCTGTCTTTTGAATATTAGACTTCTAAGGGCCTGAGTTTGTAGTTAGTGCTTTGGGCATTCCATTGCATGCCGATCACATTACCATAGCTAGGAAACGTCTTAGCTTTGCTCGTGTGTGTGTTGAGATTGATGCTTCAAAGGATGTCATTAATGAGTTTGATATTCAATGTGCAAATGGGGAGTGGAAAACTATATATGCTGTTTATGAATGGCTTCCTTCTAGGTGTAATATTTGTAAGGTGTTTGGGCATACGCCGAGCATATGTCAACAAAGTGTTCAAGATTTGGGTGACAAGTTGAATACGGTTACAGGAAATGGAGGGGCTGATGTTCATGATATGAAGAAGAGGCAAGAAGACTCTTTGGTGCCTAAACGACCGGTTTGGGTTGAGGTTAAAAAAAAGAACAAGGGTGGAGAATTATCTACTAGGGAGAACAATGCTAGTGTTCCGCTTGTGGAAAATGTTGATAATTATCTTGCTTTAGTGCCAATGGAGGGCAATGAGCATACTTTGAATTTGGAAGTAACGGAAGAGGGTACTTGTTGGCTCCATTTCTTAATCAAAAATGAACTTTCACTAGTACCTTTCTTCACCTACTTCTGTTCTATTCTCGGGTAATTATCGGTTATTTTTAATGTTTTTATTCAAGTGTGCAGGTAATAAAACTTTGTGCATAATTGAAGAGTCTTGGTGGATTAAATTGAAAATGTGAGGCAGCCTATGAACAGTACCGTACATATAAATAGTACATAATGAACAGTACCGTACACATGAATAGAATCGCACACATGAACAGTGAACAGTACGAACTGTAGACACTGACAGTGAAATGGCAGTATGAATAGTACCTGATAAGTCCCGCTCGTGAACAGTGACGTCAACAGTACCATATGCGTCAGCAGTGACGTACGCGTGAAGAATCCAGGATTTTCATAAAACAGATCACCAAGAGGAGAAAAAGAGAGAGAAGAATAGGCAAAGGAAGATCACCTTGGAAACAAGAGGATTCGGATTCAATCCTTGAGCTATAATCTCACCATCAAGCTTGGATTTGGATAAAGTGGAAGCTAGACGAATTAGCAACAGGAGGAGGACAAGAGTTCATTGCACCTAGAGTTTTTCTATCCCTTTCCTTCTTTATTTTCTTACTTGTAACTCTCTTTATTAATTAGAAAACATGTTTGGTTGTAAATCTTTGATTATGAACTAAACTTGTAAGTTAGGGTTTTGTTGGATCTTATTCTATAAAACTTGGATGAATTGATTGTCTAATTTATTGTGGTTGATTATTATGTTGTTGAGTGGTATTATTGTTCTTAATGCTTCTGAATGTGAAGGCCTGCATTTATTTAATATTATGGTTGTGTGTTATGTACTGAGAGAAGACGCCCACAACGTGCTCGATGTCCGCCATAGGTAGAATTAGATAGAAATATGCTAATTTGCTTGTGTGATCATATATGGTGTTTATTGTGACTAATGCATTTTCATGCACTTAGATATACCATTGAGAGATAGGATATTAGTGTCTGTGGTAATAGGTCCGATTTACCTCGAAAGGGGACTTTGGATAATTTAGATAAACACGGTCATCAACATGAATAGTTAAACCACAATGATGTGCTTTCATGAAACTCAATTGGATGGATTAGGTGAATTCAAATACCCTAGCTCATCTCTCATATTGGTTGTTTGACTTATTATTATGTTTATGTATTTTCATCTTTAAATTTCTTCTTACAAACCATTTTGATTTATTCAAATAGATATAGACTTGGTTAATTTTAGTACTCAACACATAAATAGTCCCGTGGAGACGATAATTTACTTACACTTTATTACTTATGCCGACCCCGTATACTTGTGGGTACAAAAAAGCGTAACAGTACTCCTTTAGCAATTTTGGACACTGTTTGTGATGCAAGGGTTGTTCTTTGTAAGGATGGGGCTAATGTTTATGTTAATGACATGCCTACTCTTTGTGATGATGGGGATGCTCTTTGTGATAATAATTAGGCTGGTCATGGTAAGGATGGTATTGATTCTAGTCCTCCTCGTAATGCTTTGGCTTCAAAAGTTAAGGATTCTCTAGAAAAAAAGAAGAAGAAGAAAGGTTCTAGTAGTAAGGATAATAAGAATAAGAAGCACTCTTCCCCTAAGGGGAGAAAGTGGAGATAGTATTTGTGGGGGTTTATTCTTATCTTTGTGTATTTATTATGATTTTTCTATGTTGGAATATTAGGGGTCTTAATAACCCTTTGAAGCAAAGAGAGGTTCGTAGTTTGATTAAAGATGAGAAATTGTCTTTGTGTGATTTAGTGGAAATGAAAGTTCTGGAGAAAAATAAAGATGTTATTCTTAAGACCATTGACCGGTCTTGGAAGGTGGAGTGCAATTATAATTTTTCCTCTTTGGGGAGGATTTGGGTTTTTTGGAATCTATTTAATGTTACTGTTTTGGTTGTCGGATCTTTTGAACAAGTTATTCATTGTAGAGTTTCTTCAGTTAATCCTACTTAGGAGTGTATGATTTTGATTGTGTACGGTGATAATTGTAATGTTCATAGGGAGGTATTGTGGGCTGATTTAGTGGCGCACGGAGTGGAATTGGAGAATAGTGCTTGGATTGTGATGGGTGACTTTTAATTCTATTAAGTCTTCAGTTGAAAGTGTTGGAGGATCCAATTCTTGGCTATATTGGAAAGACGACTTTTCTAATTGTTTAGCTGAGTCTGAGTTGGATAATCTGCGATTTAATGGGTGTTTCTATACATGGTCTAATCATCATACAGTTGATCATATTCTTCGGAAGTTAGATCGAGCTTTGGTCAATTTGAAGTGGGATATTTCTTTCTGAGGTTCAGAGGCACATTTTCGTTGTGTGTTTTGTGGAGGGAATTGTGAGGATGTCCCTCATCTCTTTTTTAATTGTTCCTATTCTTGCGAGGTTTGGTTTGCTCTTTTAAGGAAGTTCAGATTACCTCTACGTGCTTGGAGCTGGGAGCCTACTATTCTTTGGTCTTGCCATTTCCGCGGTCGGCAGCTTCGTGGGTAGGTGGTGCGTATTATGCTTGCAGCTGCTGTCTATTCTATTTGGCATGAGCGGAATGCTAGGATGCATGGCAAGTTACCTAAACCTGTTACCGTGGTTGTTCGTTCCATTGTTAAAGATGTTTGTATACGTCTTAATTCCTTATCTGGTATGGTGCCTGCTTCTACTAATAGGTGGGCTTCACCAGTCTTGGGGTTTATCTGATTATATTTTTTGTAATTCGCTTGTTTTGTATTTTAAAGGGTTTGTCCCTTTTGCTGTTATTCTGGTGGATTACTTTTAGCTGTACCCTGTGACAGGGTTTGTGTTTAGCTTTTATTGTTTTGCTGTGTTTTGAGTTTCGGTTGGTAGTGGGCCTGTCCCTTATCTGACCTTGTGATTTTCTCGCTGGGGTATGCCCCTTTGCCTTTTGTTTTATCTCTTTTGTTAATATACTTACATTATCCAAAAAAATAGAATAAGGTCCTTGAGAAGAACAAAGATTTGGATTTTAGGACAATTAATCGATCTTTGAAGGTCTTGTGTAACTATCAGTTCTCTTCTTTGGGGAGAATTTGGGTTTGTTAGAATCCTAGTGATGTTCATATTGTGGTTATTGCCTCCTCTGCATAGGTTATGCATTGTAGAGTTTTAGCTGTTGATTCGTCTTGGGAGTGTGTAGTTTCTTTGGTATATGGTGATAATTGCCATGTTCGTAGAAAGGAGTTATGGGCTGATCTTAGGGTCCGCGGGGAGGAGTTTGAGAACAACGCTTGGTTAGTTTTGGCTGATCTTCGGAATGTGATGGGGGTTCTAGAGTTTGGCCTCCTTAGAAGGATGACTTTTCTAAATGCTTATATGATACGGTGTTGGATGACTTGCGATTTAGTGGTTGCTTTCTTACATGGACTAATTGTCGCTAGAACGATCCCATTCTTCGGAAATTGGATCGTGGTTTGGTTAATTTACAGTGGGAATCAAACTTTCCTAGCTCAGAGGCAATTTTCTTACCTGCAGGTTTGTCAGATCATTCTCCAGTGGTGGTCAAGCTTGTGGATCTTCCTTCTGAGGAAAGTTTATTAAGGCAGAAATCTAGAGTTCAGTGGATCAATCTTGGTAATCAAAACTCTAAATTTTTCTTTCGAGCCATGCGTAATCATTTTAGTCGTAGTAAGATTGTGTCCATTTCTGATGAGTACGGGGTTCAGGTGGATGATGTGGCGGGGGTAAAGACTGTAGTGGTTAGTTTTTTCGAGAGACTTCTTACTGAACCGCTGGGTGGTCCGTGTCTTAATCATGATCTGTTACGAAGTGCACTCGCTAAACATATCTCTAATGTGCAGTGTGATGATTTGGGTTGTGATGTTACTCATGAAGAAATCAAGTCAGTGTTGTTTTATCTAAAGGATAATAAGGCTCCAGGTCCTGACGGTTATAATACTCTTTTTTTCAAGAAAGCTTGGGGAGTGGTTGGTGAGGATGTTATTCGGGCTATTAGCTCTTTTTTATCTCTGGGAAGTTGCTGAAGCAGATGAATGCCACTGTGGTGGCTCTCATTCCTAAGGTTCCTAATCCTTCTAAGGTTACTGAGTTTCGACCTATTTCTTGTTGTAATACTATTTACAAGTGTATTGCGAAGATCATTGCGAATAGGGTGAAAAGAATTCTTCCTGATATTGTTAGTCCTTCCTAATCAGCTTTTGTGGAGGGGAGAAATATTAGTGATAATATTTTACTTTCTCAGGAGCTTTTGCGCAATTATCATCTGGCTGGCGGTGTTCCTCGGTGTGCTCTTAAGGTTGATTTGATGAAGGCCTATGATTTTGTGAGGTGGGATTATGTTCTTGAGGTGTTGAGGATGATCGGTCATTTATTTTCATATATTTACGACCCTTAAACCGTATCTTTTAATTGTATTCTTGAGTATTTTTGGTGCTTTTGACGTGTTTTCCTCTAGTGTACAGATAATAAGGTTTTGTGCGTTATTGAAGAGTTTTAGTGGATTAAATTGAAGATTTGGGAGTGCACAGCTGTCATCATTTGGAGGTTGCCATAAATTCTCCAAGATGAACTGGGTTGAGAACCTTATATTTCTGGAAAGGTCACAATATCTACTTTCCGGAAAATTTTATGGTTCATGATTCCGAGTTGTTTAGAGAAAGTTATGCTCATTTTCACAATAGTGTGCAGACTCACAACTTTCATGTCGGGAGTTAAGTCATGAGTCATGTTTCGGAGGCCGTCATATATTACAGAGAATGAACTGGGTTTCGAGCTTTATATGTATGGAAAGATATAGATGTCTTCTTTCCAATACATTTTACGGTTCGTGATTTGGAGGTTTCTAGAGGAAGTTATGGTCATTTTCGTAACAGTGCGCAATCCTAAAATTTGGACCAGTGAGCACCGCGACCAAATACCGCGACCGTAGGTCGCGCTACAGTGGTCGCGATGAAACATCAATTTTTTGGCAGTGAGCACCGCGAGTACAGTGCTACGACCGTAGGTCGCGCTACAGTGGTCGCGATGGCGACGCGAGAAACCTATTTTTCAATGCCTATAAGTAGAAAAAGGGCTCTAAAGAGAGGGGATTCGACTAGGGCTCTAAGGAGAGGACCAAGAGGAGACCAAGAGAGAAGAGAAGAGGCAAAGAGGGGAGAAGAAGATCATCTTGAAACCAAGAGGGATTGGAATCAATCCTTGAGCCAAAATCTCACCATCAAGCTTGGATTTGGAGAAAGTGGAAGCTAGACAAATTCCCAATGAGGAGGAGGACGAAAGTTCATCACACCTAGAGTTTTTCTATCCCTTTCCTTCTTTATTTTCATGCTTGTAACTCTCTTTATTAATTGGAAAACATGTTTAGTTGTAAATCTTTGATTATGAACTAAATTTGTAAGTTAGGGTTTTGATGAATCTTATTCTATGATGATTGAATGAATTGATTGTTTACTTTGTTGTGGTTGATTATTGTGTTGTTGAGTAGTATTATTGTGCTTAATGCTTTGAATGTAAAGGCCTACATTTAGATGATAAATTGGTGGTGTGTTATGTACCGAGAGGAGACGCCCACCACGTGCTCGATATAATGTCCACCACAAGTAGAATTGGATAGAGATATACTAATTTGCTTGTGTGATCACATAGGGTGTTTATTGTAACTAATGCATTTCCATGCACTTGGATATACCATCGAGAGATAGGATATTAGTGTGTGCGGAATAGGTCTGATTTACCTCGAGAGGGGACTTTGGATAATTTAGATGAACACGGTCATCATCATGCATAATTAAACCTCAACAATGTGCTCTCATGAAACTCAATCGGATGGATTAGGTGAATTCAAATACCCTAACTAATCTCTCATATTGGTTGCTTGCTTTATTTTCATGTCTTTATATTTTTATCAATTAAAATCTTTCGATTATCCAAATAGAAATAGGCTTGGTTAATTTTAGTACTTAACGCCTAAATATCCCTGTGGAGACGATAATTTTACTCATCATTTTATTACTTGTGCCGACCCTGTATACTTGCGGGTACAAAAAGTCGCATCAGAGGACTATCGGGTTTCCACAGCATATGGTGGATTAGATATCTGAATGTATGACGACTCCGCGTTTCTCTATTTCAATTAATGGTGAATTGAATGGTTTTTTTCCGAGCAGTAGGGGCTTGCGTTAGGGGGATCCAATGTCCCCTTACCTTTTTGTGCTGGCTATGGAGGTTTTTTCGTGGCTTATGAGGATTATGGTGGTGAATAGTGATCAGTTCCATTTCCAGTAGAGGTGCGAGAGGGAGTCTCTTACTCATTTATGCTTTGCTGATAATTTGATAGGCTTTTGTTGGGCTGATAGGGGTCCGGTTACCTTGGTTGATTCTTGTCTCAAGCAATTTTAGGGTCATTCGAGACTGGTTCGGAATCTAAGTAAGAGTCACTTATTTGTTGCTAGGGTTTCTACTCATTATAAGACTAGATAGTTGAATATTCTTGGTTTTAATGAGGGGATTTTGCCAGTAAGGTACTTGGGGGTTCCTCTTATTTCTACTAAGCTTTCGGCAGATGATTGTAGAGTTCTTGTTGATCGTATTGTTGCGAGAGCTAAAAGTTAGACATCCAGGATTCTTTCTTTTGTGGGTCGTCTTCAACTAATAAAATCGGTATTGTTCTCAATCCAAGTGTATTGGTCTTCGATGTTTATTCTGCCTTAGGCCGTGATTCGTAAAGTTGAGGATACTCTTCGTAGTTTTTTATGGTGTGGCTCGAATTTGGCAGAGGTGGGGCGAAGGTTGCTTGGAAATTTGTGTACGTAAAGAAGAGGGTGGTCTTGGTATTAAATGTATGGAAACTTGGAATAAAGCTGCTATGATTAAGCATCTTTGGAATCTTTCTAGTGATAGGGGGAGTTCTTTATGGGCCTCGTGGGTTCGGTCTACATTGTTGAGAGGTAGGAGTTGTTGGGAGGTTCGGGTTCCTGGTGATTGTTCTTGGAGTTGGCGGAAGATCCTTGGTCCTGGTAGTGTTATTCAGAGGAAGATGTTCTATCAAGTCGGTAATGGTGTGGGAGTTTCTCTTTGGCATCCTTTAGGTCCCCTTGTGGAGGTTTTCGGAGAGAGAATTATCAATGATTTTAGGTTAGGGGCTCGAGCTACGGTTGCAGATATTATTCAGGGACAGTCTTGGTCTTGGCCGTATTCGCAGTCGGTGGATTGGATTGAGATTATTCGTAACACTCTTAATACGCTGAAGCCTAATGCTTCTTCAGATAATAAGCTGCTTTGGGTGGATGATTCTCGGGGGGTATTTTCGATTCGTAGTGCTTGGGACTCTATTCAGTTTAGGCTTCCGATAGTTGACTGGTATAGGATAGTTTGGCATCCAAAAGCCAATCCTAGGCATTCTTTTATCCTATGGTTGGCTATTCGAGGCGCTTTCGTTACTCGGGATAAGCTTCTAACTTATGGGTCTATCACGTCTATCAGATGTGTTTTATGTGGTGGAAGGCGTGAGCATATTCCTCATCTTTTCTTTGATTGCCCATTTTCTGCTCATATTTGGTTGGCTCTTATTAATCGTTGCAACTTGTCTTCTCGAGCTCGGAGTTAGGAGGATACGATTAGATAGGCTTGTCATTTCCATGGGAAATATCTTTGGGGTTGGGTGTTTCACATTATGTTGGCTGCTGCGGTTTATGCGTTTTGGCGTGAGAGGAACTCGCGAGTGCATGGTGTTTCTCCAAGGCCTGAGTCTAAAATTATATATGATATTGTTAGTGAGGTTTGTAATCGTATTAATTCTTCACATGGTGTTGTAGATTCTGATGTCCATCGGAGGCTCCAATATTATTGGGGTTTTTCTAATACGTTTCTAGTTTGTTGTGTTTGTTTTGGTTTTTGTGTGAGCTTCATTAAGGGTCTGTCCCTAATTGTGCTTTGTTTATTTTTTAGGGTCAGAAGGGGTTTGTCCCTTCTCCATACCTAGTGTTGTTGTTTCTTCTAGGGTATGCCTCTGTGCTTTTGTTCTGTTCTATTTTGGATTAATTTACTTACTTTATCCAAAAAAAAAAAAAAAACATGAGGCGAGCTCTCCATAAGCGTATTTCTGGTGATCAATGTGCTACCTTGGGTAGAGAGGTTAGTGATAATGAAATTAAAGAGGTTTTGTTCTCTTTGAAAGATAACAGAGCTCCAGGTCCGTTGGTGATGATGTTCTTCGTGCTATTCATTCGTTTTTTAGCTCCGAGAGATTGCTCAAGCAAGTGAATGCTATGGTGGTTGCGCTTATTCTTAAGGTTCCCAATCTTTCTAAGGTTAGGGATTTTAGACCTATTTCGTGTTGTAACACTCTCTACAAATGCATTGCCAAAATTATTATGAATCACGTTCAAATGGTGCTGCATGATGATGTTAGTCCTTTTCAGTCAGCCTTTGTTGCTGGTAGGAGGATTAGTGATAATATCTTATTGTCATAGGAATTGTTAAAGAACTATCATCGTGATGAAGGTCATCCTAGGTGTGCGTTGAAGGTAGATTTAATAAAAGCCTATGATTCTGTGCGATGGGATTTCTTAGTGGCTATTTTACAGATTTTAGGCTTCCCAATGCAGATGATAGCATGAATTTATGAGTGTATTTTTACTCCCCATTTCTCTGTTTCTATCAATGGCGAGTTAAATGGTTTCTTTTCTAGTGGCCGAGGTTTGAGGCAGGGGGATCCTATATCCCCTCATTTATTTATGCTGGCTATGGAGCTCTTTTCAGGGTTGATGCATATTATGGAGCAGGAGGGTCAGTTTGCTTACCATTGGTGGTGTGGGAAGATTGGTATTTCACATTTATGCTTTGCGGATGATCTTATGGCTTTCTGTAGGGCATAAAGGGAGTCAATTGCTATAGTTAATGTTGTTCTTGGTCAGTTCCAAGCTCTTTCTATGTTGATTCCTAATCCTAGCAAGAGCAATCTTTTGTGGCTAGTGTGTCTTCTGAGATTAAGCAAGAGTCGCTTGGGATTCTGAGTTTTTAGGAAGTGGTGTTACCTATCAGATATCTTGGGGTTCCTCTGATTTCTACTAAGCTTATGGCAGTGGATTGTAGGAACTTTGTCGATAGGATTGTAGCGAGGGTTAAGAGTTAGACTAGTAAGGTTCTTTCTTTTGCAGGGAGGCTTCATCTCATTCAATTTGTGTTGTTCTCTATCCAGGTGTATTGGTCCTCCATTTTTATCTTGCTAAAGTCAGTGGTGATTAAGGTTGAAGCTACGTTGTGTAGTTTTCTTTGGAGGGGTTCAGATTTAGGTAAAGATGGGGCAAAGGTTGCTTGGTCTTCGGTGTGTTTACCAAAGGAAGAGGGTGGACTGGGTATTAAGAGTGTTGAGTATTGGAATAGATCTGCCATAACTATGCATTTGTGGGCTGCCTGTAGCAATTTGAGGTCTTCTGTCTAGGTGTCGTGGGTTTGATCTACTCTGCTTAGGGGAAGGAATGCATGGGAGGTGTGGTGCCCTGAGGATTGCTCGTGGGTTGATGCAGTTTCGGGTGGGTAATGGGGAGGATATTTTCCTTTGGTTTGATTATTGGCATCTGTTGGGTCCTTTGGTAGAGGTGTTTGGACGATAGATTATTTATGATTCTGGTCTTAGTCTTCATGCTAGGGTAGCGGATGTTATTCAGGGGAGGGATTGGGCTTGGCCTCATTCCCTGATTGGGAATTGGATGAACATTATTAGTGGTATCCCTGATTCCTTAAGGCCTAATAACTCTCAAGCTGATACTTTGTGTTGGGTTGAAGACTCTTGTGGGGCTTTCTCTATTCGTAATGCTTGGGAGTCTTTTCGGTCCCGTCAGCCAGCGGTGGATTGGTTTAGGTCTATTTAGCATTCTAAAACAATTCCTAGACATGCTTTCATCTTCTAGCTGGCCATTAGGGGTGCTCTTTCTACTCAGGATAAGCTTCTTGTTTATGGCTTGATTCCAGCTATTCGTTGTGTATTTTATGGAGGGAGTTATGAGGATGTCCCTCGTCTCTTTTTTTATTGTTCTTATTCTTACGAGGTTTGGTTTGCTCTTTTGTGAAAGTGCAGGTTACCTTTGTGTGTTCGGAGCTGGGAGGCTACTATTCTTTGGTCTTGCCATTTCCGTGGTCGGCAGCTTCGTGGGTGGGTGGTGCGTATTATGCTTGCGGCTGCTGTCTATGCTATTTAGCATGAGCGGAATGCTAGATTACATGGCAAATTACCTAAGCCTGTGACCGTGGTTGTTCATTCCATTGTTAGAGATGTTTATATACGTCTTAATTCCTCATCTGGTATGTTGCCTTCTTCTATTAATAGGTGGCTCCATCAGTCTTGGGGTTTATCTGATTATATTTTTTTGTAGTTTACTTTGTTTTGCCTTGTTAGGGGTCTGTCCCTTTTGTTGTTGTTTTTGTTGAGTTGTTCTCGTTTGTGGCTCGATGGGGTTTGTCCTTAGCCTTCTTGTTCCATTGTTTTGTTTTGTGGTACGGTTGGTAGAGGGCCTGTCCCTTGTCTGACCTTGTGTTTTTCTCGCTGGGATATGCCCCTTTGCTTTTGTTTTGTTTCTTTGGTTAATATACTTACATTATTAAAAAAAAAAAAAGTTGCTTGGAAGAGGGTGGTCTTGGTATTAAATGTATGAAAACTTGGAATAAAGCCATTATAATTAAGCATCTTTGGAATCTTTGTAGTGATAGGGGGAGTTCTTTATGGGCCTCATGGGTTCAGTCCAAGTTGTTGAGAGGTAGGACTTGTTAGGAGGTTTGTGTTCCTGGTGATTGTTCTCAGAGCTGGCGAAAGATCCTTAGTCTTCGTAGTGTGGTTTGGAGGAAGATCTGTGATGCGACTTTTTGTACCCGCAAGTATACGGGGTCGGCACAAGTAATAAAATGATGAGTAAAATTATCGTCTCCACAGGGATATTTAGGCGTTGAGTACTAAATTTAACCAAGCCTATTTCTATTTGGATAATCGAAAGATTTTAATAGATAGAATTGAAAGATGAAAATATAAAAACATAAAAGTAAAGCAAACAACCAATATGAGAGATTAGTTAGGGTATTTGAATTCACCTAATCCATCCAATTGAGTTTCATGAGAGCACATTGTTGAGGTTTAATTATGCATGATGATGACCGTGTTTATCTAATTTATCCAAAGTCCCCTCTCGAGGTAAATCGGACCTATTCCGCACACACTAATATCCTATCTCTCGATGGTATATCCAAGTGTATGGAAATGCATTAATCACAATAAACACCCTATGTGATCACACAAGCAAATTAGTATATCTCTATCCAATTCTACTTGTGGTGGACATTATATCGAGCACGTGGTGGGCGTCTCCTCTCGGTACATAACACACCACCAATTTATCATCTAAATGTAGGCCTTCACATTCAAACGCATTAAGCACAATAATACCACTCAACAACACAATAATCAACCACAACAAATTAAACAATCAATTCATTCAATCATCATAGAATAGGATCCATCAAAACCCCAACTCACTAGTTTAGCTCCTAATCATGGTTTTCAATTAATTAAACTAAATTAAATTAACTAAAACAATTAAAATAAAATGAGACGGATTCAATGGAGGATAATGCGAGGTGGTCACACGGTTCCAATCACGGAAATGGAAAATATATAAATAAACAATATAATACAAATCCGTTTACGGTTCCGAAAATCACCTAACAATAGTTCTAACAACTCAAAATCATAAATGAACAATCAAGGAAGATAAATGAGATGAAATACAACCCATTGAAGCTCTCAAGACTCGAAGTTCCGCTTTGGTCCGGCTTGAACTTCTCCGCTTTCGATCTTCGTCTTCTTCGATGAACACTTGCGATTTAGAGATGTTGTGATGATTTGTGATGCTTGGGATGTGTTTGGGAGGAGCAAGGAGGGTTGAAATCACCCTTGGAACAGCTTGGAGGCTGCCTGGACTCTGCCCCGAGCTCTCTCTTCTTCCACGCTGCTGCTGCGTTTTCATTTTATAGCAGGGCATTAGGTCGCGATTTTTCACTCGCCGCGACCACCACCGCGACCTGTGGTCGCGGTGGCTTGGTCGCGGCCTTCACTGGCCGCTGGGAAAGGCTGGGACGCGAGCAGCCTCGCGAGGAAGCACAGGTCGCGCTGCCTCCTCGCCACACTCGCTGCTGCCATCGTTTCTGCACCGCGAGCTTCCCACGCGAGCACGGGTCGCGCTCGGTTCCTCGCGTTGCTCACTGGACGCGTTCTCTTCTTCGTCGCGAGCTGCACCGCGAGCTGGGGCTGGTCGCGGTCGTGCTCGCCGTGCTCACTGGTTGCGCATGGGCTCGTCTTCAACGCGAGCGAGGGCGCGAGGAGAGGGCTGGAGGTGCTGGTCGCGCTGCATGGTTTTGTTTTGTTTTAATTCTTTGGCCAAAACGACGTCGTTTTGGACCAAAGCTTTGGTCCAAAACGGCGTCGTTCAACTTAAGTCAAATTCCCTTATGCCAAAACGCACCGTTTCACTTAAGTATGGTGGAACTTTCTGAA
Organism: Xanthoceras sorbifolium; assembly: GCA_003430845.1. NCBI lineage: Eukaryota > Viridiplantae > Streptophyta > Magnoliopsida > Sapindales > Sapindaceae > Xanthoceras > Xanthoceras sorbifolium. Next base: position 13,391,020 of record CM010609.1, on the reverse strand, counting down.
TTTACGATTTTGCCCCAGAACTTTCACATGCTTTCATCGATGCCCTTCCATAATGTTACTGAAATTACACATTTTCCCCAAAAATATATAAAATCATCATTTAGATCCCTAAACCTGCACACTCAAGGAAAACACGTCAAAAGCACCAAAAATACTTAAGAATACAATTAAAAGATACGGTTTAGGGGTCGTAAATATATGAAAATAAATGACCGATCAAATACCCCCAAACTTATCTTTTGCTTGTCCTCAAGCAAATCAAAACACACCACGGTTAAAAACAAAGACAAAAATAACTAAAACTAAAAACAAAAACGAACTAAGCTATATCCATTTTCGTAGGATGCAACGATGGCACTTAGCACGTGCCACAAGCCTTTAAACCCCTAGGTGGCCCTAGTGGACGAGTTATAGTCTCGTGAGGGTTTACCAGCTACGATACCCACAAACGTCCTAAGCTAAACACATACATACCTCAACATCAAATTAAGTATATACACAAATGCAAAGGTATAAGAATAGCACAAAATCAGAAATTCAAAATGCTGTCAATAAGTCTAATACACCTTATATCATACAGGACACTGACATGCAATGCATTTATAATCGTGACACCTTCCATTTTAATAAACCACTGATATAATTCGCCTCGACTCTAGTCTCACAAGTTTTCACTCAATGACACTTAGAACCTAAGCTATCACACTTTCAACTGCATACGACTGGAATTAATGAGCAAATAATTTCAAAATGTATCGTATGTATCAATAATTAGAAAGAACGCACAGATTTAACAAAGGATCTCATGAAAGATATCAAATGCTAAGAACAGAAAAATCAATGCACATACATGTCAAATATTACAATTGAGTTTCCTAAGGAGATCAACAGGTCTTTATATGGTTGTAAGGGGGCTTAGGGTGATTGGCTCAAAAAGAACGGAAATCGGGTTCAACTCACTTGGAAACCTATTGAGAGACTTCATAAAATTTTCAATTCGTGCAACTTCTCTCACGACTACCAAATTTGCTAAACTTTCTTCCCTTCCTCTTCTACACCTTTCTCCTTCAACCTCTTTTTCAACCCTTTTTCAATTTTTACTTTGTGCATTCCACTCCTTTTTTTCTCATTTTAGCCAACTCTTTTTATATATATATTTTTATTTATTGGCTATTCTCTTTTTCTGCACATTTCCACATCCTTTTCATATTTTTAACTCCACTCCTCTTTCTCACTCAACACTTACACATTTTTCTTTTAATTGTCTCTAGTTTCCAAGCGTCAAAGGTAACGTCTTACAATTTCGGCTAGGATTTTTGGATATGTAGGTCATACAATAAAAGGCTAATATGATAGTGTTTGGCCGCGAATGGGATAGGGAGCACACAATTACGGATAGGAAATCAAGCTATTTAGGAATTCACACAATGCCTGGATCATATCTCCAAAATCTACTCAATCGAACATTCAAAACATATATACAAGATTTTCATAATGCAGTTCATTAACATCCAATGCAAACCTATAGAGATCAATCTAATGACAATAAAGCTCAAGAAAGTGTATAAGAGTAGAAACGAAAAATTCCCTCAGCATAAATACGCAATAATCTCAAAATCTCACTAAGGGCAGTCTCCACTATTAATCAGAGCTATTAATTGAAAGTTGTCACATATTACAATGCAAAGACGTCAGACCTATATGTTTAGATGCAAAGACACTACTGGCATTATTCCAAATAACAACTTTGTACACTCAAATGACCTAAGTATTTACATAATATTACTCAATTTTCTGTAAAGCATGCATATGGTTTCGCTATCCTAACACCAACACGACAAAATACAAAAATACAATAAAAGACTCGAAAACTGGTGTACGTGGCATTGTTATACCTAAGTCTTTCAAACGCATTGCGTATGAGGAAAGTCTAGGTTTCCAGCCTATATACACCAATCAGACGCACAAACACACAAACACCAAACAATACCCCCAAACTTAAAATAAACATTGTCCTCAATGTTTTACACCTTACGTACGAAGAAAAGGGGCTTACAAAGAAATAAAAACTAAAAACTAGAAATAAAAACTAAAAACAAACAAACTCGACACAAAAACAAAAACGCATAAAACAAATGAACACAAAACAACAGTCCTAATATCCACAACTAACAACCCTATATATCCACAACTAACAAATCTAAATAGACACACAAAAACAAACAAAACAAAATCAAAGAAATCAAACACTTCAAAAATATGTACATCCAACCAAACTTTCCCCGAACTTCAAAATTTTCAACTCAAGGCACAACACTTCAAAAGGTTCATGGGAAAGAGTTACTAAACACTAGAAAAATTTAAACTAAAAAAATCAAAATAAAATAAAAGAAATTAATATACAGATTTTACCTCATCGCTTGAGCTTTCGCCCACCTCCCCCATGATTGGTATCTCCTCATTAGCTTACCGCACCATCCTAACCAAATGACTGGAAGAGAAGATGACTCTCCCAGCACTGCATACCTTGAATGTGAAGGTATCTCTTTACGGCCCAAGTGCGGGTTCTGCTCAAAAGGCGGAGGCGGTTTGGGCTTCCCTTCTCCGAGGTCTACAGAAACGTATGTATCTTGGTGGCTTTCTTCTTTCGCAGTGGCGCTATGGACTAGACATAACTCAAGTGGCTCTGGAAGGGTAGATGTATCATCTTCTTGCAACAAACTCTTGCTCCCTTCCATCTCTACTTGATTAACCCAAATCTGATGCTCAATTTGCTCTTCGATTTCCACGGCTATTTCATTGCATTGCACCATAGGATATGGTTCGTGCTCTTGCCATTGGATCTCTGTAGCTAATTTGCTGATTTGAATCTCCAAGCGTTGGGTAGCTGCTTGAGTATGTTGAGCAACTTGATCAAGTTTAGCTTCCAGCTTCCTCAGGGCCTCATCTTGGGAATCCATTCTTTCATCCATCTTAGACATGAATTTTAAAATCATGTCCTCCAATGCTGGATCAACTTCCTGATATTCCTGCTGGTCGCTCCAATGAGATTCGGAATGATTGCTCCACCCAGGATTGTACGAGCTCAGGTAGGGGTTGTTCCGTTGATAATGTACATAGCCCTCGTACTGCATTTGCTCAGAACGGCTCTCAGCAAACGGATTGCCCACCTGACAATCAGTACTCACATGTGGCCCCCCACATAAGAAACAACCCAAAGGTGCTTCGTAGTCTCTAGTCGCCACTTCCTCGGTAAGCTCAGGCGCCTCATACCAAGGATACATGTCCTCCATAGAAAAAAAAAATCAAAATTAATAAGAATGAAAATAAAATATATACAAATCCAAATTAGCTATAGACTTAATCGGTATTAATATCAACACAACTAAAAATATCCCCGGCAACGGCGCCAAAAACTTGATGCGACTTTTTGTACCCGCAAGTATACGGGGTCGGCACAAGTAATAAAATGATGAGTAAAATTATCGTCTCCACAGGGATATTTAGGCGTTGAGTACTAAATTTAACCAAGCCTATTTCTATTTGGATAATCGAAAGATTTTAATAGATAGAATTGAAAGATGAAAATATAAAAACATAAAAGTAAAGCAAACAACCAATATGAGAGATTAGTTAGGGTATTTGAATTCACCTAATCCATCCAATTGAGTTTCATGAGAGCACATTGTTGAGGTTTAATTATGCATGATGATGACCGTGTTTATCTAATTTATCCAAAGTCCCCTCTCGAGGTAAATCGGACCTATTCCGCACACACTAATATCCTATCTCTCGATGGTATATCCAAGTGTATGGAAATGCATTAATCACAATAAACACCCTATGTGATCACACAAGCAAATTAGTATATCTCTATCCAATTCTACTTGTGGTGGACATTATATCGAGCACGTGGTGGGCGTCTCCTCTCGGTACATAACACACCACCAATTTATCATCTAAATGTAGGCCTTCACATTCAAACGCATTAAGCACAATAATACCACTCAACAACACAATAATCAACCACAACAAATTAAACAATCAATTCATTCAATCATCATAGAATAGGATCCATCAAAACCCCAACTCACTAGTTTAGCTCCTAATCATGGTTTTCAATTAATTAAACTAAATTAAATTAACTAAAACAATTAAAATAAAATGAGACGGATTCAATGGAGGATAATGCGAGGTGGTCACACGGTTCCAATCACGGAAATGGAAAATATATAAATAAACAATATAATACAAATCCGTTTACGGTTCCGAAAATCACCTAACAATAGTTCTAACAACTCAAAATCATAAATGAACAATCAAGGAAGATAAATGAGATGAAATACAACCCATTGAAGCTCTCAAGACTCGAAGTTCCGCTTTGGTCCGGCTTGAACTTCTCCGCTTTCGATCTTCGTCTTCTTCGATGAACACTTGCGATTTAGAGATGTTGTGATGATTTGTGATGCTTGGGATGTGTTTGGGAGGAGCAAGGAGGGTTGAAATCACCCTTGGAACAGCTTGGAGGCTGCCTGGACTCTGCCCCGAGCTCTCTCTTCTTCCACGCTGCTGCTGCGTTTTCATTTTATAGCAGGGCATTAGGTCGCGATTTTTCACTCGCCGCGACCACCACCGCGACCTGTGGTCGCGGTGGCTTGGTCGCGGCCTTCACTGGCCGCTGGGAAAGGCTGGGACGCGAGCAGCCTCGCGAGGAAGCACAGGTCGCGCTGCCTCCTCGCCACACTCGCTGCTGCCATCGTTTCTGCACCGCGAGCTTCCCACGCGAGCACGGGTCGCGCTCGGTTCCTCGCGTTGCTCACTGGACGCGTTCTCTTCTTCGTCGCGAGCTGCACCGCGAGCTGGGGCTGGTCGCGGTCGTGCTCGCCGTGCTCACTGGTTGCGCATGGGCTCGTCTTCAACGCGAGCGAGGGCGCGAGGAGAGGGCTGGAGGTGCTGGTCGCGCTGCATGGTTTTGTTTTGTTTTAATTCTTTGGCCAAAACGACGTCGTTTTGGACCAAAGCTTTGGTCCAAAACGGCGTCGTTCAACTTAAGTCAAATTCCCTTATGCCAAAACGCACCGTTTCACTTAAGTATGGTGGAACTTTCTGAATTTACGATTTTGCCCCAGAACTTTCACATGCTTTCATCGATGCCCTTCCATAATGTTACTGAAATTACACATTTTCCCCAAAAATATATAAAATCATCATTTAGATCCCTAAACCTGCACACTCAAGGAAAACACGTCAAAAGCACCAAAAATACTTAAGAATACAATTAAAAGATACGGTTTAGGGGTCGTAAATATATGAAAATAAATGACCGATCAATCTGCTATCGGGTTGGTAATGGTGTCAGAGTTTCTCTTTGGCATCCTTTAGGCCCCCTTGTGAAGGTTTTTAGAGAGAGGATTATTTATGATTCTGTGCTAGGGGCTCGTGCTACGGTTACAATTATTATTCAGGGGCATTCTTGGCCTTGGCCGCATTCTCAGTCGATGGATTAGATTGAGATTATTTGTAACACTCCTGATACGCTGAAGCCTAATGCTACTTCAGATGATAATTTGCTTTGGGTGGATGATTCTCGGGGGATATTTTCGATTCGCAGTGCTTGGGAATCTATTCGGTTTAGGCTTCAGGTGATTGACTAGTATAGGACAGTTTGGCATCCAAAAGTCATTCCTAGGCATTCTTTTATCCTCTAGTTGCTATTCGAAGTGCTCTTGTTACTCAGTATAAGCTCCTAACCTATGGGTCTATCACTATCATCAGTTTTGTTTTATATGGTGGAGGGGATGAAGATATTCCTCATCTTTTCTTTGATTGCCCGTTTTCTACTCATATTTGGTCGGCTCTTCTTAGTCGTTGTGCTCGGAGTTGGGAGGATACGATTAAATGGTCTGATTGCTTCTTTGGGAAATCTCTTTGGGGTTGGGTGTTTCGAATTATGTTAGCTGCTGCGGTTTATGCGATTTGGCGTGAGAGGAACTCGCGAATGCATGGTGTTTCTCCAAGGCCTGAGCCTAGAATTATATCTGATATTGTTGTTGAGATCTGTAATCGCATTACTTCTTTTCAAAGTGTTGTGGATTCTCATGTTCATCGAAGGCTCTAACATGATTGGGGTTTTTCTGATACGATTTTCTAGTTTGTTGTGTTTGTTTTGTTTTTGTGCGAGCTTCAGTAGGGGTCTGTCCCTATTCGTGCTTTGTTTGTTTTGTTAGGGTCGCGGGGGGTTTGTCCCTTATCCGTACCAAGTGCTGTTGTTTTTTTTTAGGTATGCCCCTGTGCTTTTGTTCTATTCTCTTTTGGATTAATATACTTACTTTATCCACACAAAAAAAGGGCTGGTTTGTGTATTTCTCTAGTGCTCAAAACATGTGTGAGAGTGTTTGACATATTCAAGGGTTGTTCAGCACCAAGCTCGGTATTCTTTGATTCTTTTAAAGGTTTCTGATTTACGTTGCATTAGGTAAACATACCCGTATGTTGAGTAGTTATCAATAAATGTGACATAATACTCATAACCTCCTCTAGCTCTAACACTCATAGGTCCACAAATGTCTGAGTGTATGAGCTCTAGTGGTTGTGTGGCTCTAACCCCTTTTCCTTTAAAAGGTCTCTTGGCCATCTTACCCACCAGACAAGATTCATAAACAGGTAAGGTGCCGATCTCTAACTGACTTAAAAATCCGCTTTTTACTAGTCTGTTTATCATATCAAGGTTTATATGTCCAAGTCTTAGATGCCACAGATACGTGTCATCATCTGGATAAATCTTTTGTCGTTTTGTTTTAGGTTTTTCAACTTTAAACAATTCAGTATTAAGCAGTGATGTATAAATTAACGGACTTAAAACATACAGATTATTTTCATTTATTCTATAACAAACATTCATTCCATTTCTTGAAATGATAACTGATTTATCATTTCTTGAAACTATTTCAAGTAATCTAGATACAGAAATCAAATTCCTTGTAAATCCAGGAATGAAATAGACATTTTTCAATAAAAGAAAATGATTATTAAAATGTAGTCTAACTACTCCCACTGCTCGTGCTGAAACGACAACCCCTGTTCCAATGTGCATAGTGAATGACCCCTCCTCCAGTTCTTGTCCAAGAATCATTCCAATGTAAAGAAGAGCAAAACTAGTTAGTTGCCCCTGAATAAACTATTCAAGGTGAAGAATCATCTTCCACTAAATAAGATTCAATAATAAGTAAATCTGATTTACTTTTCACTTTGTACCTATCGGAGAGCTCCTCGAGGTACTGTAGACAGTTCCTCTTCCAATGACTAATCTCTTTGCAATGTAAATATTTTCCCTTTGCTTTGTCAGTCGTGGTACTCTTTATCTTGGGCTTAGCCTTTACTTTATCAGTAGACCTCTTCCTCTTCTTGAAACCAAAAGAGGATGGCTCAGCAACATTTGCTTTGCTTAGTCTTACCATTGGTTACAGGTTTTGGAGGACATTCCTCTGTAAGCACAAATTTAAGGTCTTTGTATACCATAATTGCGTTCATGTTTATGTTTCCACTTAGTATAGTTATCCCCGATTAATTTTTCGTTTGCGAGGAAATAATAATGCAGAAGACAATGCTGATATTTAAAGACATAAATCTAAATTAATATCATTCATTCACACATTCATTTCATGCTATATGTTCGGCATATAATTAAACATGATGCATGAGCATAATTTTAATGAACTAAAAAATCTCTAAAAATAGTTGCTATGCCACGATAATCCAACATACCACAAGTAAGTGTCTAGGTAGGCTAGGTCAAATCCTTGCATGTTATATCGAGACATCTCAATCGGATAATACACTAGAATATCTCTTTATTATTATATTATCCAGCCATCGCTTTAGCTTAGTCAGGATAATAAATTAACAGCTTAATTAAGTCCCTTATGAGTGTGATCCACTGTTTCAGAATTCATAAACTTAAAATACATTTTGAAAATCTATACATTAGGAAGTCAACCTTGGTACTGACTCTTATGGACACTCTTCTTAGGAATGACGAAAGCAAAGCCGTCACAAGATGCCACTCGAGTCTCACGGTGTTGAACTAACAATGGAGACTGCGAGATATAATGTCATATATCCCTTTCCCACACATTATTTATAGTTTAGGTTTTTCTATAAACTAAGAGTTTCTAAAACTCTATGTTTCCAGTCTTTACTTAGATTCTATGGTTAATATAAAATCTAAGTTTTACTAGTGTTAATAAATTATTCAATTTTAACATTTAAAATATAATTTATTATGCAATTTCTAATTTACATAAACCATTTAAATAAACTAGAAATTATATGTGAAATTACCAAGTTTTAACTATTAAAACTAAATCACATTATTTGGTCCAATTATGTCTTTGGTGTTTAATCAAATTAAACCTAACATTTAAATGGACCTAACTAATCTAATTAAATACTTTAATATATAGGTTAATTATTAATGAGATTTACCAAGTTTTTACTCCTAAAAATTGATCTCATTATTTGGTTCTTTTTAATTAAATAATTAATCTAATTAATCTTAATTAATGATAAGAACCTAACTAATCTTTTAATTAAATTCTTTAATTTGTAGATTAGTTATTAATGAGATTTACCAAGTTTTTACTCCTAAAAACTAATTTCATTATTTGATTATTTTTAATTAAGCAATTAATCTAATTAATGTTAATTAATACAAAGAATCTAACTAATCATTTTAATTAAACTTTTTAATATATTGATTAGTTATTTAATGGATATTACCAAGTGTTTACACCTAAAAACTAATTCCATTATTTAATTGTCAATTATGAAATTGTTTGCAATTTTAATCACATTAAAATAAAACAATACAATATGACAATTATGCATGATATATTATTATACACGTTTAGGCACACCTAATCTAGATGACATTCATATGTATGACAATGCTTTAACATCCATATTATCATCACATGAAAAATAAATAAAACATACGTAATTGACCGAGTGATATGAGTTATCTAACTTAAACAACTCTAATTACAATTTTATTTTCAAAGCATTCCTTGGTCTTCAAGTGTTCTTCTTCGCGTTGAATTCTTCTCGTCTTTGATCTCCAACCAAGTAAAACTTGATTTCTGAAAAAAGTCAACATCTTTTCCAAAGTTCCACATGTTACCTTAACACGCACCCTAGGTTAAGACGAACCCTAAACAACCCTAACGCATGTGAAATTGGGGCTGCCAGCAGCGTAGCCGCGCGCATGTAAGGTGCGCACGATCCTCGCTCGAGCTGCGCTTTCATACGCGTTTGTGGGTCGTTCGCCTACTGATTTTTGCTCCATTTTTTCTGCACTTTTTCTAAAAAATATTCAACAATATTTTTCCAAAAAAAACAGAAAAAAAATTGTCAGCAAACAACACGAAGAACAGCCCTAATGCAAACAAGGCAGCAGCTCGCATGAAACCAAAGCGCACAGCCGCTGCTGAACTGGGCGCTAGCGGCCGTTGCGGCTCGCGCGGCCACTGCTGCAAGATTCAGCCAGCGAGCAGGCACACGCGGCCGCCAGCGTGCTAGTGCGCACGGCCGCTGCTGCGCGTGGGCTGTTGTGCCTTTTTTTTTTCTTTTCTTCTTCACATCATCCGCATCAACGACTCCTCGTACAGCAGATCGATTACAAGAATAATAAAAAAATATAGCAGAAATAAAAAAACAATGCCACAAAAACAAAAAATCAATCCTATAACCTATTCACCATACAATTAACGATCAATTACGCTTTTATAATCATACAATCAAATTATATAATAATAAAACAAATCATGCATTCTAGATTTGTGCCTACACAATATATCACAGATCAAGAATCAATAAAGAAAAATTATAAAACAAGAAAAATGTAGTTTTTTCTTTTTCTTTTGCGTATACACAAAAATTTAGAACTAACGTCTCTGATACCAATTAAATGGAAAACTATAAAAAGTTTGATTATCTTATAACATGCGGAAAGGGGTTTCAAAAATTTTCTTTTAATATTGAAAACCTTTTTCAATCAGGAGCTAGTTCCTGTGTATATGCAGAAAAAGAAACTGAGTTACTACATACATTTTTTTTATTTTGCTTTTTCGATTCTTCGATATACCACCAGATCTTCCAAGCTATGACCCATGGTCTGACAACGCGTGTGTGGGCATGTCACGGCAAGAGATGGAGGTCACGTGAAAAACGAACAGAGAACTTCTTCTCCCTATGGCCAGCCGCTCCTACAAGAAGGAAGTCAGAAAAAAAAAAAAAAACCTTTTTTTTTTCCTTCTCTCTTTGCTCTAGCGGAATTGCCTCTGTGTTTCTCACTTGTGGTTAGGTCAGTTTTTCTAGTATAATAACTCTTATATACTAGGTTTTTAGGGTTGAAGTTTGACCAGGTCAAATAGGATTTTAAATTCTTTTTATTTTAGTATCCCTAAAGACTTGAACCTGTGACTGTGAGACTATTAAAATAATTCCAATTTTAATTCTTTTGTCCCTGCCACAGTTTAATTCCGTAACCTCCTATTTAATAAATAGAATTAATAATTCACAATTACTAATATTCTATTATTTTATTAAATATTTAATTAATTAAATAATCACATTATTTAATTATACTCTTTTAATTTAAATTGTATTACTTTCGTAACACTATTAATTGGACCATCCAATTAATCTACCGTGATCCTCGTTACCAACAACCATAAGGGCTAGGAAGGGGGCCTAATGGACCTACAGTTTTGAGCTCCAATAATACTTAGTAATATTAATTAAAAGCTCCAATAATACTTAGTATTATTAATTAAACTCTTTAGTTAATATTTCATGATTATTAACCTCGGAGTTATTCCACTAAAAACTCGAGACTGCACTCTCAGAACTGTAGACGTGTTTATACAATCTGAAGTCTTAGTGTCCATTGATATAGCTATTTTCATATAGTGTATATACTCCACAGGTAGTTTATAGCTAGAACTGGGTCATAATATCCGTTATACCCCTCTTGTTATATCTATTCCTTTAAGCACCGTTGATTCTATACTGAACAATTAAATGCTGTCTTCCTCACGGAAGGAGGGGCCTCATAATTGTCCAAGCTCTGAATCAACCCTTAAGGGAATTACTCATCTACTTCAATCAAGAAGGAGTGGATTCCACTATTGTGTTCATACCTTCCCAGCCACAAGGCAAACCGCAACTCCAAGATACGGAGGTATTGATTGAGATTCACATCAACCTCACTCATGGTAATTCAAAAGCCACGATCCAACCTGAAGGAGTCGATAAGACACTCAGGATTAAGATTACCTATAAATAGCCATCGTTTATCGATTATATATAAATCTCATCTACTAACGGATCTTGGTGAGAGATTCATATAAATCGTGGCCCAATCTTATATGATCTCATCATATAAGGTGCCTCTATTCTTATGTCAACTACATGAGCGATCTAGGATAAGACTACCGTACATTACAGAATGGACCGCAGCAGTAGATCAATCACAAATAAAGTACCCAGCTTTGTTTGCTCTCTACGGACTCTTTAGATTGCATGTCTCAAAATGAATCCTCTTGTATATAACCTTCATATACTCATTCTGAGATTACATCTTGCAATTTAGGATGTTCTTGCACAATATGAATGTATTACTGAAAATAAAACATTTTTAACTAGAATGATAAACTAAATAATTCTTATTAAGTCTTTAATCGTTTACAAATACAGGCCTTAGGGCATAAATCCTAACAAAAGCAACTTGGGACATTGGAAAAGAAATTGCCCAAAATCTCAGAAAAAAAAGGAAGAAGGTAATATTAATTATCTTGAAACATGCTTTCTGGTAGATTCTACAAATTCTTAAATTGTAGACTCTAGAGCCACTAATCATGTTTGTTATTCCTTGCAGGGGTTCCAGGAAAGGAAAAGAATGAATGAGAATGAGTTCAACTTGCACTTAGGCAACGGAGCATTGGTGTCTGCTCGTGCAGTGGGAGATATTAGAATTAGCTTAAATTCTTTTAGGCATTTAGATATAGACGTTTATTATGTACCTCAATTCAAGAGGAATTTAATTTCGGTTTCCAGTTTGAATAAATTTGGTTATTCGGTTAATTTTAATAAAAATTTTATTATTAGTAAGAATAACAAAATTGTTTGCAAAGGTACATTGGAAAACGGTTTATTTCATTTGCAAAGAAACATTTCTCACTTGTTTGATATGGAATCAACGAAACCTAATCATAAAAGAGTAAAATTATCAAAAGATGAAACCTACCATGGCAATTGCGCCTAGGTCATATTAACCTAAATAGGATTAAAAGATTGGTTAGTGATAGACCTTTAAGTGACTTAAAGGTTGATGATCTACCAACTTGTGAATCTTGTTTAGAAGGTAAAATGACCAAAAAGTCATTCATGACCAAAGGCATAAGAGCCACAGAATGTTTAGGATTAATACACACCGATGTAAATGGTCCTATGAGCATTCAAGCTAGAGGTGGATTTGATGTGGGAAAAACATGCCGCAGAAGAAAAAAGTTTGAGTGGTAAATTTTAAAAATTTTCCTTTAAAAGAGAACAGACCTTAATCATTGATTACTTAACATACATGTAAAAGGTATCGTACCTTTATAAACGTGACGATTGATGTTGCGTCGATATGTAACCGTAAGGTCTTCTAATCCAATCACGAACGTGAATCACTTAGGAGTGTGGGCTCCTTTTCTTTGAATTGTATACTTGAGTATGGAAAACAAAAACTTTTTCTTTTTCGTTAGTTACAATAGCCCTTCTGGAGAAAACAAAGAACGTTTGGTCACTTGTGAGTTCTTAATCTTTCGATCAAAACTCGCGTGAACTCAATTCAATGTTGTGCACAAAGCCTTTTGATGTAAAAACTACTAGTGCACTATCGAAACTAAACGTTCTTTTCCTCTTCTCATTTAGCCGAATTCTCACATACTTTTTCTATCAGTTGAACAAATTTTCTCAAGCATAATAAAGCTCAAAATTCTCCCAATTGCATTAGTCTTGGCCAAATTCTCTTGATGGGAATTTATAGGTGGCCGAATTCTCCCTTAGGGAGGATTTGTGTTTCACCAAAATTCCTGTCAACCTTAGAGTTCAACCCTCTCCCAACTTATAAATGTATTATCCAATAAAATGTTATTGGATATCAATAATATTGTGATTTTATAAAAAACTTCCTAATTTGACCAATAGTTGTTACGCCTATTTGTACCCGCAAGTATACGGAGTCGGCACAAGTAATATAATGATGAGTAAATTATTGTCTCCACAGGGATATTTAGGCGTTGAGTACTAAAATTAACTAAGCCTATTTCTATTTGAATAATCGAAAGGTTTAAAAGAACGAATTAAAAGATAAAAATATAAAGACATAAAAATAAGTAAACAACCAATAAGAGAGATGAGCTAGGGTATTCGAATTCACCTTATCCATCTAATTGGGTTTCATGAAAGCAAATTGTTGTAGTTTAATTATTCATGTTGATGATCGTATTTATTTAAATTATCCAAAGTCCCCTCTCGAGGTAAATCGGACATATTCCACATACAGTAATATCCTATGTCTCGATGGTATATCCAAGTGCATGAAAATGCATTAGTCACAATAAACAACCCATATGATCACACAAGCAAATTAGTATATCTCTATTTAATTCTACTTGTGGTGGACATTACATCGAGCACGTTGTGGGTGTCTCCTCTCGGTACATAACATACAACCAATTTATCATCTAAATGTAGGCCTTCACATGCAAAAGCATTAAGCACAATAATACCACTCAACAACTTAATAATCAACCACAATAAATTAAACAATCAATTCATTCAATCATCATAGAATAAGATCCACCAAAACCCTAACTTACAAATTTAGTTCATAATTAAAGATTTACAACTAAACATGTTTTCCAATTAATAAAGAGAGTTACAAGCATGAAAATAAAGAAGGAAAGGGATAGAAAAACTCTAGGTGTGATGAACTTTCGTCCTCCTCCTCATTGTGAATTTTTCTAGCTTCCACTTTCTCCAAATCCAAGCTTGATGGTGAGATTTTGGCTCAAGGATTTAATCCAATCCCTCTTGGTTCCAAGGTGATCTTCTTCTCCCCTTTTTACCTCTTCTCTTCTCTCTTGGTCTCCTCTTGGTCCTCCCTTAGAGCCCTAGCTGAACTCTTGGTCTAATTTTTGATCCCCCTTTCTCTCACCATCATTTTCTATTTATAGAGCTGGCGGAATTACAGTTGCCATGAGGGATAGGCGCGACCCAAGGTTGCGTGCACTGGGTCGCACTACACACTGTGATGTTTTGCTAGTTACGGGCGCGAGGGACATGCGCGACCCAAGGTCGCGTGCACTAGGTCTCGTCACCTACTGGTTAGAACTCTCTTCCCCGCGTGAGCCACGAACGCGACCCATGGTCACGTGACCTGCAGGCTTTCTGAAACGCTGCACGCGAGCAGCGGGGTCGCGCTCCCACCTCGCGCTACTTGCTGGTTTTGCGTACTGTTACGAAAATGACCATAACTTCCTCTAGAAAACTCCAAATCACGAGCCGTAAAATGCATTGGAAAGTAGACATCTATATCTTTCCATACATATAAAGCGAGAAACCCAGTTTATCCTCTAGCATTTATGGCAGCCTCCGAAACATAACTGGTCTATAGTGAGAATCTTCAATTCTTCCAACTTGGTTATATCTTCCCTAATATTCACCTAAGGCCTGCACACTCAAGGAAAACATCAAAACATCTGATAAATACCCGTGAACGGAACAAAATAAGGTAAAGAAAGGTACTAATGAAGGCTCATTTTTTATCAAGAAATGGAGCCAACAAATACCCCCAAACCTAACTTTTGCTCGTCCTCGAGCAAAATCGGAACGAAACTAAAAACGCAACAAAAACAAAACGAAAACTAAAACAACAAATAGAAACAAAGAACTAGTCTAAGCCACTTTCGTAGGAAATACGATGGCACTTAGCATGTGCCACAAGCCTTTAAACCCCTAGGTGGCCCTAGTGGACAAGTTATAGTCTCGTGAGGGTTTACTAACTACGATACCCACAAACATCCTAAGCTAACCACATACAAAGCTAAACATCAACTTAAGTATATACACAAATGCAAAGGCATAAGAATAGCACAACAAATCAGAAATCTGAAATGCTGCCAATAAGTCTAAACACCATATATCATACAGGACACTGACATACATTGCATTTATAGTCGTGACACTTTCTATACTAATAAACCACTTATGTAATTCGCCTCGACTCTAGTCTCACAAGTTTTCACTCAATGATACTTAGAACCTAAGCTATCACACTTTTAACTGCATACGACTAGAATTTATGAGCAAATAATTTCAAACTGTGTCGTATGCATCAATAATTAGAAAGAACGCACAAATTTAACAAAGGATCTCATGAAAGATATTAAATGCTAAGAACAGAAAAATCCGTGTATATACATGTCAAATATTACAATTAAGTTTCCTAAGGAGATCAACAGGTCTTTATATGGTTGTAATGGGGCTTAGGGTGATTGGCTCAAAAAGAATAAAAATCGGGTTCAACTCACTTGGAAACCTATTGAGAGACTTCATAAAATTTTCAATTTGTGCATTTTCTCTCACGACTACCAAATCTATTCAACTTTCTTCCAAATCTTTTACTCGCCTTTTTCCTTCAACCTCTTTTCAAACCCTTTTTCAATTTTTACTTTGTGCATTTCACTCATTTTTCTCATTTTAGCCAACTCTTTATATATATATATATATATTAATGTTGGCTATTCTCTTTTTCTGCACATTTCCCACATCCTTTTCATAATTTTAACTCCACTCCTCTTTCTCACTCAACACTTACACATTTTTCTTTTAATTGTCTCTAGTTTCCAAGCGTCAAAGGTAACGTCTTACAATTTCGGCTATGATTTTTGGACATGTAGGTCATACAATAAAAGGCTAATATGCAAGTGTTTGGCCGCGAATGGGATAGGGATCACGCAATTACGGATAGGAAATCAAGCTATTTAGAAATTCCCACACAATGCCTAGATCATATCTCCAAAATCTACTCAATTGAACATTCAAAACATATATACAAGATTTTCATAATGCAGTTCATTAACATCCAATGCAAACCTATAAAGATCAATCTAATGACAATAAAGCTCAAGAAAGTGTTTAAGCGCAGAAACACAAATTCCCTCAGAATAAATACGCAATAATCTCAAAATCTCACTAAAGGTAGTCTCCACTATTAATCAGAGCTATTAATTGAAAGTTGTCACATATTACAATGCAAAGACGCCAGACTTATACATTTAGATTCAAAAACACTACAGGCATTATTCCAAATAACAACTTTGTACACTCAAATGACCTAAGTATTTATATATTATTACTCAATTATCTTTAAAGCATGTATATGGTTTCGCTATCCTAACACAAACACAACAAAACACAAAAATACAATAAAGGACTCGAAAACTGGTGTACGTGGCATTGTTATGCCTAAGTCTTCCAAACGCAGTGCGCATAAGGAAAGTCTAGGTTTCTAGCCTATATACACCAACAAGATACAAAAACACAAAAACACCAAAACACACCCAAACCTAAGATAAACATTGTCCTCAATGTTTTAAAACCTTACACACGAGGAAAAGGGGCTAAACAAAGTAATAAAAATGAAAAACTAAAATTAAGAACTAACAACAATCTAACTAGACACATAAACACAAACTAAATCAAAATCAAAGGAATCAAACACTTCAATAATATGTACATCCAACCAAACTTCCCCCGAACTTCAAAATTTTCAACACAAGGCACAACACTTCAAAAGGTTCATGGGAAATAGTTACGAAACACTAGAAAATTCAAACTAAAAAAAATCAAAATAAAATAAAAGAAAATAATATACAGATTTTACCTCATCGCTTGAGCTTTTGCCCACCTGCCCCATAATTGGTATCTCCTCATTAGCTTACCGCACCATCCTAACCAAATGACTGGAAGAGAAGACAACTCTCCCAGCACTGCATACCTCGAATGCGAACGTATCTCTTTACGGCCCAAGTACGGGTTCTGCTCAAAAGGCGGAGGCGGTTTAGGCTTCCCTTCTCCGAGGTTGACAGAAACGTATGTATCTTGGTGATTTTCTTCTTTTGTAGTGGTACTCTGGACTAGAAAAATCTCAAGCGGCTCTGGAAAGGTAGATGTATCATCTTCATGTAACAAACTCTTGCTCCCTTCCATCTCTACTTGATCAACCCAAATCTGCTGCTCAATTTGCTTTTCGATTTCCACGGCCGTTTCATTGCATTGCACCATAAGATATGGTTCGTGCTCTTGCCATTGGATCTATGTAGCTAATTGGTTGCTTTGAATCACCAAGCTTTGAGCATTTGCTTGAGTCTGACAATCAGTACTAACATGCAGCCCTCCACATAAGAAACATCTCAGCGGTGCTCCATAGTTTATAGTCGGGTAGAGGTTGTTCTGTTGAAAGTATAGATAGTTCTCATATTGTTGTTCCTCAGAACGACTCTCAGCAAACGGATTGCCCACCTGACAATCAGTACTCACATGCGGCCCCCTATATAAGAAACAGCCCAAAGGTGATTCGTAGTCTCTAGTCGCCACTTTCTCAGTAAGCTCCTGCGCCTCATACCAAGAATACATGTCCTGTACAGAAAACAAAAATCAAAATTAATAAGAATAAAAAAATAAAATATATACAAAGAAATTGAGACAAAAGATAAAGACATAAAAATAAAAGATAAAAATATAAAGACATAAAAATAAGCAAACAACCAATATGAGAGACGAGCTAGGGTATTCGAATTCA
Source organism: Xanthoceras sorbifolium (assembly GCA_003430845.1). NCBI lineage: Eukaryota > Viridiplantae > Streptophyta > Magnoliopsida > Sapindales > Sapindaceae > Xanthoceras > Xanthoceras sorbifolium. The sequence continues at coordinate 13,373,109 of CM010609.1, read as the reverse complement.
CCTAATCCATCCAATTGGGTTTCATGAAAGCACATTGTTGTAGTTTAATTATTCATATTGATGATCATATTTATCTAAATTATCCAAAGTCCCCTCTCGAGGTAAATCGGACATATTCCACATACAGTAATATCCTATGTCTCGATGGTATATCCAAGTGCATGAAAATGCATTAGTCACAATAAACAACCTATATGATCACACAAGCAAATTAGTATATCTCTATTTAATTCTACTTATGGTGGACATTACATCGAGCACGTTGTGGGTGTCTCCTTTCGGTACATAACATACAACCAATTTATCATCTAAATGTAGGCCTTCACATCCAAAAGCATTAAGCACAATATTACCACTCAACAACGTAATAATCAACCACAACAAATTAAACAATCAATTCATTCAATCATCATAGAATAAGATCCACCAAAACCCTAACTTACAAATTTAGTTCATAATTAAAGATTTACAACTAAACATGTTTTCCAATTAATAAAGAGAGTTACAAGCATGAAAATAAAGAAGGAAATGGATTAGAAAAACTCTAGGTGTGATGAACTTTCGTCCTCCTCCTCATTGTGAATTTTTCTAGCTTCCACTTTCTCCAAATCCAAGCTTGATGGTGAGATTTTGGCTCAAGGATTTAATCCAATCCCTCTTGGTTCCAAGGTGATCTTCTTCTCCCCTCTTTACCTCTTCTCTTCTCTCTTGGTCTCCTCTTGGTCCTCTCCTTAGAGCCCTAGCCGAACTCTTGGTCTATTTTTCGATCCCCCTCTTTCTCACCATCATTTTCTATTTATAGAGCTGCTGGAATTACCGTTGCCGCGAGGGATAGGCGTGACCCAAGGTCACGTGCGCTGGGTCATGCTACACACTTTGATGTTTTGCTAGTTGCGGGCGCAAGGGACAGGCGTAACCCAAGGTCGCGTGCACTGGGTCGCGTCAACTCTCCTCCCCGCATGAGCCATGAATGAGACCAATGGTCGCGCGCCATGATCGCGTGACCTGCTGGCTTTCTGAAACGCTACACGCGAGCAGCAGGGTCACACTCCCACCTCGCGCTACCTGCTGGTTTTGCACACTGTTACAAAAATGACCATAACTTCCTCTAGAAAACTCCAAATCACGAACCGTAAAATGCATTGGAAAGTAGACATCTATATCTTTCCATACATATAAAGCGTGAAACCCAGTTCATTCGCTAGCATTTATGGCAGCCTCCGAAACATAACCCGTCTGCAGTGAGAAATCTTCAATTCTTCCAACTTGGTTATATCTTTCCTAATATTCACCTAAGGGCTGCACACTCAAGGAAAACATCAAAACATCCGATAAATACCCGTGAAAGGATCAAAAGAAGGTAAAGAAATGTACTAATGAAGGCCCAGTTTTGATCAAGAAATGGAGCCAACAATAGTCAATTAGAGTTTTGATAGTTATAAAAAACTTCCTGATTTGACTAGATAAATAAATCCTTTTATTCATCTACTTATCAAATAAAGTTTTTGATATTTATCATACATGGGCTATATGTTGTTTTTCTATTTTATTAAATCCATTGGACTTTAATAAAAAAGTCCAAATGTGAACTAGATCCATTCTTACTAAAAAAAGAAACAAGTCCACATGCCTTAAATTAATACATTAATATAATTTAACAGCCCATTTAATTAAAATTTGTAAATTATATTCTTAATGTATTAAGGAAATTTTAATCGCACCCCATTAGGGCCGACCAAGGATTCTCACATCCTTGCCGCCCATTCCAAGCATTTGAAGAGTTACCGCTTGTCTTAATCACACATGACTGCACCTCTCCAAAACTTTTGGATTTCATAATCCAAAAATAATTCTTAGAAGGACCCTAAAATTGGTTCGGTAGAATATATCAAGTGATCCATACAAGGTCGTGCGGATTGAGGATCTTTGCGGGCTATTTAAATTTAAGTTTCAATAGACACAACTTAATCACAATTAACAAATGATTCACTTATTTCCGATCTATTAATTTTAGTTCATTTCACTAAAGAACTAAAATTGAACTCTTAAATAAAGATATAATAAGTTAGTGTTTCTCATTCGTACCTTAGACAACCTTACTGGAGATATAGTGTATCCTCGTGAAAAATACCAGTAATCGCCAAGAGTTCATTGATCGTCTATAGCTCTCCTAGTTACAACATTTATCATATGAACACATTTTGAACTTGGATATTCTGACTTGTCCTGAAGCCATGTTTCAATTGATACTATTGAAAACTTAACGTTAAGATTTAATATCCAATACCTCAAAACATCCATATGATGGTATTCTACTCACATTTAATAAATGGACCCACGATGTTCATATCTATAAATGAAGTCCTCTATCGATTAACAAATGAATACCACCAAACCATCCAGGATAGACTATATTATATAATCGTACTCATTGATAGCTCAAATGATAACACTTGCAACCATAAGTCCATATTTTATCTCAGGATTGAGATAGACTCTCCGATTGTCCACAAGTGAAAATTTGTATCCACTGACGGTTCTGGATAAAGTATTTTACTGTGATCCTATTCAATGCACCTAGCGTACTAGATTCTTTTGCGCAAAGACACTACACTTTGATGATTTTAGACTCATCATAACACATTTGATCCCACTCAAATGCTAGCAAAAGAATCTACAACTTTAACAAGGTAAAGCGCCCAACCTTTATCTTAAGTTGTGAAAATTGTTCAAGACTAACTAAAGAATTGTGTCTACCTCATACATATCCAGATGTACGAACAATTCTTTATTTCTCATAGTCTTTTGATCTTATGATTATTTACTTTTTGCAATTATAATAATTAAATGCCTCCAGGGGTGTTAGCGCAGTGGTATGGGGGGTCACTCTCAAGGGTCTAGAAAGCCCTTGGTGTGGAGTTCGAATCCTACCGCTGCTGTGCTAGTTTCTGACTTACCTTGTTCACCTACTGTAGGGCTGGGAGGGTAGGCTCGGGGGTTTTACCGTCTCCACAAGCAAGCTTGGGACGTACGAGCCCAAGACGTGAGTGGTTCAAAGGCGGGTTTCCCTCGGATATCCAAAAAACAAAAATTATAATAATTAAACTACAAATGCTATAAGATTTGTTAAACCAGAAATCACTTTATTAATATAAAAAGATTGTCAAATACACTATTGCACTCTTGCTATTGAGCATAATCCTAACAATCTCCCACTTGCGCTATAGCAAGTGTGTTATATCTCTCATTCCCATGTTATATAGGTGCCCATCAAAACTCTTCTGTGGTAGAGCCTTTGTGAAGGGATCCACTAGATTTTCTGTTGACGCGATCTTGGTAATCACCACGTCACCCTTATGCACAATCTCCCTTATAAGATGATACTTCCTTTCAATGTGTTTCCCTCTTTTATGACTTCTTGGCTTTTCCGAATTCGCATTAGGAACCACTTCCAAGTCAATCAAGAATTGGCAGAGCCAGACAGCCTCTTTAGCAGCAACATACTCAGCTTCCATGGTGGAATCAGCAATACAGGATTGCTTGGTACTCTTCCATATGACTGCGTCTCCCCCAAGAGTAAACACAGATCCTAATGTGGATCTCCTGGAGTTAGAATTCGATTAGAAATCAAAATCTGTATACCCAATGAGAATTAAATCCCCTCCAGAGTTTACAAGCATATTATCTCTTGTTCTCTTGAGATACTTGAAAATATGCTTGACTGTTGTCTAGTGATCAGGACCAGGTTTCGATTGAAACCTGCTAACTATGCCAACAACAAAACAAATATCTAGTTTAGTGCAGAGCATTGCATACATGAGACTTCCAACTACCGAGGCATATAGAACCCTACTCATGAATTGCTCTTCACGCTCATTCTTAGGAACTTGTTCCTTAGAAAGTTTGATTCCAAGTCTGAAAGGTAACATACCTTTCTTGGAATCCTGCATGGAGAACTTACACAATATTTTATCTATGTATGAAGTTTGGGATAATGCAATCGTTCAATTCTTTCTATCCCTTATTACTTGGATGCCAAGAATATAACTTGCTTCCCTAAGTCCTTCATATCAAATTATTTTGCTGACCATTCTTTTACTGATGTCAATACCCCTACATCATTTCTGATTAGTAGTATATCATCAATGTAAAGAACTAGGAAAACCAATTTGTCGCCTTTAAATTCAAAACCTTTCATAGCTTGATCGAACCTTATGTTTCAGGATCTAAATGCTTGCTTTAGTCCATATATGGACCTTTGCAACTTGCATACCCTTTCCTCTTGGCATTTTTCAATGAAAGGTTATACAACCTCTAAACCCACACTCAGCTTGTTTTCATGCCCAAGAACACCCCAAAATCAGATTCTTCACCCTTTCAGACCTGATGAATGCTTAATCCATGAACCCGGAACGCCACAAAGGAAGCTTTCCTTTGATAAGTTAAGTAGTTCTATCAAGAAAAAGTAGGTGAGAACGAAAATTCACTCAAACTTTATATTAATTGACCAAAGGTCCTAAAACTGACTTACAAAAAAGTTTAAATAGAAAATAAAATGACTTGGAACAACCCTCCAAGCATGGGAAACGAAAATAAGTAAAGGAATGTGTGATTTTGTTGACTAAGAAGTTTTGAACTAAAAAAAATGTGCAACACAATTGTCAAAGGAAGATAACACAATTGTCAAAGTAAGACAACAAAATTGTCGAAGTAGAATGAATCTGGACACTATGAAAAATCTGACCATATCTTTCTTGTGTGACCTCCAATTAATCTTTTTGTTTGTTTGAATTTAAAGATAAGATCATGATCTTTGAAAAGTCCTACTCACATGCCTCTAGAAACCTAACCAATCAAATGTTATGACGTCCCAAAATTATCCCTACGAATCAGGTTGCCTCCTCATTAGCTTAAATTATATTCACTAAGGTTGGGCCCTCCTTTTCCAAGTCCATGTTGATTGCACCAGCCCTTGCATTGCTTCCTTGATTTTTTAGTGATCTTGATCTTGTTATTGGCCCATTTGGAATGTGCAAAGAATCTTTATTATTTGGACTACCATAGTTCTTATCATTCCCTCTCTCCTCAAAATGATTCGATCTCGAATCATCACTTGCATCAAATGGATAAAGATCAGCAACATTAAAAGTAGCAGACACATTATACTCACCTGGAATGTCCATTTTGTATGCATTGTCATTAATTTAATCAAGGATTTGGAATGGTCCATCTCCCCTCGGTTGCAATTTGGATCTTCTTTGGGATGGAAATCTTTCTTTTCGCATGTGTACCCAAACCTAATCTCCTGGTTTAAAGAGCACACGCTTCCGTCCTTTGTTTGCATGGGAAACTTATAGTTCATTCTTCTTCTTTCGATATGTTTAGGCCTCACTTTTTTTTTTTCTACTCATGCTTACTTTTTAACTTCATTTGGTCCTCATAAACCTGTTTTGGAGTTAAAGGAACAAGTCTAACCGACTCTCCATCCTTAGCAAAGTTGAACCTATTCCGAAACCCATCATATATCATCTTCCTGTCATACTGCCATGGTCTTCCCAATAAAATATGGCCAGCATGCATAGGAACTACATCACAAAGCACCTAATCACTATATCTCCCAATTGTAAAAGACATTAAGACTTGTTTATTAACCTTGACCTCTCCACACTCATTCAACCACTGCAATTTATAAGGTCTAGGATGTTTCTGCATTTGCAAGCACAATTGTGCAACAAGAGTGGTACTAGCTACATTGGTGCTACTTCCCCCTTCTATGATCATACTACACACCTTGTTGTTAACATAGCATCTAGTGTAGAATATGTTCTTTCTTTGCTGCTCCATATCATCTACCTTGATTTGAATACTAAGAGCACGCCTTGCAACTAAAGATTCACCCTCTACTGGGTACTCTACTGCTTCATCATCACTAGCATCATTTAGGTCTAGTTTCTCATCATTATCACTCTCTTCACTCTTGGTTTCCACTTCCCCTTGGCCACACAAAACCATCATTATTTTGTTTGGACATTGGGAAGCAATGTGTCCAACACCCAAACACTTGAAACATTTGATATCCCTATTTCTAGAAGGTTGGAAATCAGCCTTAGATTTGCTTTTGCTAGCGACTTCTTCTTTCCTCTTAGACGATTCGATCTTATCCTTCGAAACAGCCCTATTGTTTCTATCATTACTATCCCACTTCGATTTCCACTGAGAAGTAGAACCCGAAGAGTATCTTGTGGTTCCTTTCCTCTTCAATTGCCTTTCCACCTTCATAGCCATGTGCACTATGTCCTACAACTCTACATAATACTGTAACTCAACTACATTGGCTATGTTTCTATTTAACCCATTCAAAAACCTAGCCATTGTGGCCTCCCTATCCTCTTCAACGTTGGCCTTAATCATAGCAATCTCCATTTCCTTGTGGTAGTCCTCTGCACTCCTTGGTCCTTATTTAAGACTTTGGAGTTTCTGATAAAGGTCCCGATAATAATGGCTGGGAATGAATCTCTTTCTCATGAGAGACTTCAATTCACCCCATGTCTCTATGGATCCCTCACAATTCCTCCTCCTATTTGTCACTAACTGATCCTACCAAATAATAGCATAATCAGTGAATTTGATCACTGCTAGCTTTACTTTCTTCTCCTCAGAGTAGTTGTGACAATAAAAAATTAACTCAATTTTCTTTTCCTATTATAGGTAAGCCTCCGGATCAGTTCTTCCCTGGAAAGTTGGTACTTTCATTTTAATATTTCCAATGTTCCTATCTATCCCATCTCGACCCTGAAAGCCTCTTCTAGATCCTCGTCCATGCCTACCTCCTCTAGGCCTATTTCTACCCATTTCAACTTCAATTTTGAAATCATCATCATCCCCACTTCCAAGCTCATGTTCTCTCTAAAATACATCTTCCAAAATTCCATGCCTATTTTGTCTACCCAAGTTACGTACCTGATTGGGCTGTCTCCTTTGTATACGAGCTATAGCTTCATCTTGTCGATTCATTCTATCTCTAATATCCCCAAAAACCACGTTCATTCTCTCGAATTGTTGTTGCATGACCTTCAACACAAAGGACATGTTCTCCTCTCTAGGTGCTGAATCACTTTGGTTTCACATTATAGAAAGCTGCAAATGAAAGAGTTAAAGAAAAAAAAAATCCTTACAATCCTCACGTGTTTGCACTCAAGATAGCACTCCACTCGTGTTTCACTTTAATAGGCTTTTCTCGATGTTATGCTCACATTCTCTTGCCTTTTCTCACTCTTTGTTTTCATCTTCAAGTCCTGTAAGAACTAATTGAACTTAACAAAGAAGAAACAACCAATGTATGAATATTCCAACCAATAAAAACCCCACAAAATAGTAACACAACCAGAATATATATATATATATATATATATATATATATATATATATTCTGACTTTTAATATAGCCAATACACAAACCCTTCAAAAAGAACAAGCAAGAACAAGTGCAAACAATAAAAGGCAGAAGCTATGAATTAAAAGGATAAAAATGTCAAAGATAAATCAAGCCTAATTTTGGAACTTGCCTTTGATACCAAATGATGTGAACCCGTAAGGTTATACAACCCCGAAACCTACATTCAACTTGTTTTCACGCCCAAGAACACCCCAAAATTAGATTGTTCACCATTCCAGACCCGATGAATGCTCAATCCACGAACCCGAAAGTATAAACACTCAAGAACGCCACAAAGGAAGTATTTTGTTTACTGTGAGTTTGTGTTGTATTTGTTTCTTATTATTGGTTTGTGACTGCTATCTTCTTCTTGGTGTGTTGGCTGGTGCCATGGTTGGAGATTCATCAGCTGCTGCTGGTGTGAAGAAGGATGGAGACCATGTTTCTTCTTTGATGTCCAATGGAATGAAGGGCTGTAGGGTTTTGGTAGATCAAACCCGAAATCCTACTGCTGGTGGTGTAAAGAAGGATAGATACCATGTTTCTTCTTTGATCTCCAATGGAATGAAGGGCTGTCATGAGGCTGCTTTGGTGTGAAGAAGGGTGGAGACTATGTTTCTTCTTTGAGTTCCAATGGAATGAAGGGCTGTCATGAAGGGCTGGTCATGGGTTGTCATAATATATCATCTCTTGTTGATGGTGTGAAGAAGAGTGGAGACCATATTTCTTCTTTGATGTCCAATCGAATGAAGGGCTGTCATGAAGGAAATCTGGAAAGAAGAGAACAAAAAGCTACTGGTGGTGTAAAGAAGGGTGGAGACCATGTTTCCAAATGTAGAGAAGGAACTGGTGTGCAAGATCATGTTGTAGCTGATACTAATCTGGTTTATAGTGCAAGACATAGTGAGTTGACGTACTTAAGTGATGGGGAGCTTGCTAATGGAGCTGGTGGTGCAGCTAAAGGAGATTCCTCTCCTTGTCCGAATGATTCAAATTTCAAAAGAAAGAATGCAGCCTTGGAAGGGAACATTTTGAATGATTTTAATTCTTTTCCTCTTTCGGAAGAAGCTAATGGAAAATATAATCATGGTAGCTTGCCTTGTAGGTCTAATGTGGGTATAATTGGGCCAAAATCTGGTGCTTCTAGTTCATTTTCGGGTATGGGTAATATTGGGCACGAAATTGGTTGGGCCGACGAGAATTGTTATTGGTGCAAAGCTAACAAAATCCAAAGCTAACAAAATTGGTTGGTCCTAGGCTTGGTGCAATTGGATTTTCTTCAAGTACTAATGGACTAAGCATGGATTAGATGATTTTGTTTTTTTTTTTTTTTTTTGTGGATATTTAAGTATATTAACCAAACAAAACAAAACAAAAGTAAAGGGGCATACCCCAGTAAGAAAATCACAAGGTCAGATATGGGACAGGCCCCCTACCAACCGAACTATAAAACAAACAAAGAAACAAAGAGGCTAAGGACAAACCCCACGAGCCACAAACAAAGCAACTCAATAAAACAATACTAAAAGGGACAAACCCCCAAAAAGGCAAAATAAAGCAAATTACAGAAAAATAGAGTCAGATAAACCCCAAGACTGATGGAGTCACCTATTAGCAGGAGAAGGCAGCACACTAAATAAGGAATTAATACGCATACAAACATCTCTAATAATGTAATGAACAACCCACGATCACAGGCTTAGGTAACTCGTCTTGCATCCTAGCATTCCGCTCATGCCAAATCGCATAGACAACAGCCGCAAGAATAATACGCACCCCCACCCACTTAGCTGCTGACCACGAAAATGGCAAGACCAAATAATAGTAGCCTCCCAGCTCCAAGCATGCAAAGGTAACCTGCACTTCCTCAAAAGAGCAAACCATACCTCGCAAGAATAAGAACAATAAAAAAAAGAGATGAGGGACATCTTCACTACTCCCTCCACAAAACACACAACGAATAGCTGGAATCAAGCCATAAATAATAAGATTATCCTGAGTAGAAAGAGCACCCATAATAGCCAACCAGAAGATGAAAGCATGAGTAGGAATCGCTTTAGCATGCCAAACAGACCTAAACCAATCCACTGCTAGTTGCCGGGACCGAAGACACTCCCAGGCATTACGAATAGAGAAAACCCCACGGGAGTCCTCAACCCAACACAAAGTATCAAGTATGGATTAGATGATATTGGGGCTGGTAATGCAAATATCTTAAATGGAAATCAAGAGCTATCTTCTTATGGAGTTTCTAATAGGCTGGATTCTCATTTGAATAGTGTTGAATCACCAAACAACGGTTTCAAGCCTTCTTACACTAAAGCTGTTCGGAATTCTACCGCTGTTGAAAATGAGGTAAAGTCTTGTACTCTTGAATCTTTGCAATATTTTGAACCTATTGTAGAGAATAAGAGGATTAAAGTTTGCCCTCCTATTGAAGTAGCTATTGAGGGAAGTGAAGAATGGAAAATTTCTTTAATTGGGTATTTTGTGGAAAAGAGATTGTCTTTCCCAATTGTTGGTATCAATAGATTTTATGTCATAAAATCTTTCTATTGGTACCAAGATCGACCGAAACGGAGGCCAGAGTTGGTAGGAATGTGAAGTTAAAGTTGAGAAGAAAATGGAGAAAAATAGAGAGAAAAAGAGAAAAATGGGAGGTGCGGCCGGAGAAGAAGGTTATATATAGGACTGTACAATTTTCATTTTATCCCCCAACTCTTAGTAATTTCAATTCTAATTGATAACTTTTAGAATATATCTTTTAAGTCCTCACAAATTCTTCAAAAGTTTTAAAAACATTTCAAATACGCCCTTAGTAATAAATTAAAAATAAATTTTAAAAAATGAGATTTTACATTCTACCAATTAAAATCACATACTTAACTGTTGCATGCTTAATAATAATTAATAATAATACTTTTCATAATTACGAAAAATTAGAGGCGTTACAATTCTTCCCCTCTTAAGAAATTTCGTCCTCGAAATTTATCTTATTCAAACAATTATGGATATTGCTGTCTCATTATTTCTTCACTTTCCCAAATAGCCTCTGATAATGTCATATTTTGCATGATTTTGCGACCCCATTATTTATCGTTTTTGCTCGATTTTTAAGGAAAATTGGACGTTTTCATATGTTTATTTAGTGTGCAGGTGATATTCGATGATCGATGATTATTTGGATGATTTCGGATCAATAGACCGTGAAATCAAGTTGAAAAGCGAGTGTAGGAGAAGCGCTACCAAGAGGCGCTACCTCCGCTAGCGCTCCCAGCTAGCACTTTTCTTCTCCTAGCGTTGCCCATCAGGAGGTGCTACCTCGAGGCGCTACGTCAGTTAGCACTCCCAGCTAGCGCTTTTCTTCTCCTAGTGTTGCCCATCAGGAGGCGCTACCTCAGCTAGCGCTCCCAGCTAGCGCTTTTCTTCTCCTAACTTTGCTCATCAGGAAGTGCTACCTCAGCTAGCGCTCTCAGCTAGCGCTTTTCTTCTACTAGTTTTTTCCATCAGGTGGCGCTACCTCAGCTAGCGCTTTTAGGTAGCACTTTTTGGCACGAATTCATGAGATCGTTTCCTTCTTAAATTCTTCATTAGGGAAAGTTATAAATAGAGACTCAATCAATTAGAACGGGAGGTCGAAAATTCTAGGGTTTGGAAGCAACATCTTCGTTCCGCATCGCATTCGTCATCAATTTCGCATCACCTCGGGAGGCAAAATCGATTGGGAATCAACGAAGTTTTCTAAGATTTCTTCTCATTTACTTTTCCGTTGTAATTAGTCATGCTAGGATTTAAGAATATTATTGATTTGTTCTTTTACTCAAGCATGAACTAATTTTCCATAGTTAAGATTGATGATGGATCTTGGTTTATTAATTATTGAATACAATTGAGTTTTTCTATTTAGATTTGTTATTTATGTGTTGAATAGATATTATTGTTTTTATTGCTTTCTATTGTGTCTGATCATCACTTAGAATCATCATAGGTGGTTGGTTATGAACCGAGAGGAGATGCCCACCACGTGCTCGTATGAATGTCTATCACATACTAAATTACATAGAGATATAGTAATTGGTTTGTGTTGCTTGTTTTGTGCTTATTTATTCTTAATGTGTTCTCGCGCACTCAATAGTCATTGAGAGATAGGGTATTAGTGTGCGATGGAATAATTCTGGTAATACTCGAGAGAGATTATTGGTTAATCTAGTTTAAGCACGCATTCAACCATCAGTAATAAAATCTAGATAGTAACTCATGAGTGTTTGATAATAATAACTAACTGAAATCGGATATCCTAACATCAAGTTTTTGGCGCTGTTGCCAGGGACAATTGAGTGTCAATATCAATACCAATTTAGTCTTTTACTACTTTGGAATTTTTTATTTATTTATTTATTATTCTATTTTATTTTTATTTATTTATTTATTTAATTATTTTTCTTTTGATGTTTTCAGGTAAGTTTTGCGTTGCATGAGACATACGAGAAGCGTAAGACCTTCTGAGCTCGAATCTTTTGATCCTAAAATCGAAAGAACTCTCCATCCATGTTTAAGGGAAGTCAAAGCACCAGCTGCTATGGACAACCTGGAAAATCTTGAAGCTAATCTTAGAGCACCTAATGTTCTGCGTCTTCTTAGGGACTATGATGTCCCTATGGTTGATGGAACTCTTTCTAGCATAAGGAAACCAGCAATGGCAGCAAATAATTTCGAGATTAAGCCTGCCATTATCCAGATGATCACAACAATAGTCCAATTTGGAGGTATGCCACATGATGATCCTAATACCCATCTTGAAATTTTCCTCCAAATTTGCGACACCTTCAGACAAATGGGGTATCAAATGATGCTGTTAGATTGCGTTTATTTCCATTCTCTTTACGGGATAAGGCAAGAAGCTGGTTAACATCTCTATAACCGGGATCGATCAATACATGGGATGAGATGGTTCAAGCTTTTCTTGCCAACTATTTTCCACCAAGCAGAACTGCTAAGTTAAGGAACGAGATCACCCAATTCGCACAATTTGATGGTGAGTCACTCTATGAAGCCTGGGAGAGGTTAAAGGAGTTACAAAGGAAGTGTCCACATAGCGGATTGCCAAAATGGTTAATAGTGCAAACTTTATACAACGGGTTAGTTCACTCAATCTGTAGTACTATTGATGTCGCTGCAGGAGGAGTGTTAATGGGCAAGGATACTGATGCCGCGTATGATCTCATTGAATCTATGGCATCCAACAATTATCAATGGTCAAATGAGCGAGCCACAACCCAAAGAGTGGCCGGAGTCTATGAAATTGATGAAGTCACCTTACTGAAAGCTCAAGTGGCAGCCATGGCGAGTCAAATTAATAAATTGACTGTAAATTCTGTGCAACCAGTAATGAGCTGCGATTTATATCTAGGACCATATGCGAGCACGGATTACCAAGTGGGGAATCCTTTTGCTTCGGGACCTTCTAATCAAGTAAATTATGTACAGAACTTCAATAGGCAACAGAACAACCCATATTCCGCCACTTATAATTCAGGGTGGAAAAATCATCCGAATTTTTCATGGAGTAATCAGCAATAAGGTAATGTGCGACCATCACCACCAGGATTTCAGAATAGGCAGCCAAGCTATCAATGTGCCACGGGAACTCAATTCTCAGGTCAACAAGAAAAGAAGCAAGATGCCATAATAACGAAGATGGATGCGTGGATAGATGTGCAAGAAAGTTCTATAAAGCAAATTAGCCAAGCAGTACAACAATCGCAAGTTGCAATCCAGAACCTGGAGGTTCAAGTTGACGAATTAGCAAAGGACAGCCAATCAAGGGCACAAGGAGCTCTTCCGAGCAACACTGAAACAAATCTGAAGGAGCATTGTAAGGCGATAACGCTGAGAAGTGGCAAGCAAGTAGATCAACCTATGGGAGTACAAGTAAAAGAAAAAGCAGCTCGTAATATCCAGTCACATGGAGATGAGTCTTTTTCAACTAAAGATGAAGAAGAGGAGAAAGAGAAGGAGATTAATGAAAAGGAAGATCTCCTCGAGACCTCTTTTAACTTACCTCCTCCACCAGAAGTGAAAGCGTATGTTCCTCCTATACCATACCCTCAGCGTCTTAAAAAGCATAAGGATGAGAAGAGTTTTACAAAGTTTCTTGAAGTATTCAAAAAACTATATATCAACATTCCTTTCGCAGAAGCCTTAGTACAAATGCCAACTTACGTAAAATTTCTTAAGGAAATTATTTCAAATAAACGTAGGTTGGCAGATTTCGAGACAGTTGCTCTTACTGAAGAATGTAGCGCCATTATTCAAAATAAACTTCCTCCTAAATTGAAAGATCCGAACAGCTTTACTATTCCGTGTACCATTGGAAAATCTGACTGTGGGAAGACATTATGTGGTTTGGGAGCAAGTATAAATTTGATGCCGCATTCTGTGTTTCGGAAATTAGGTTTGGGGGAGGTAAAAGCGACTAATGTAACTCTTCAATTGGCCAACCGGTCGGTGAAGTATCCATATGGAATTATTGAAGATGTATTGGTCAAGGTGGATAAATTTTATTTTCCGGTTGATTTCATCATTCTTCAGATGAAAGAAGATGTAGAAGTTCCACTGATCCTAGGTCGACCATTATTGGCTACCGGAGGTGCTTTAATTGATGTACAACAAGGAAAGCTTACATTGAGAGTAGGAGGGAAGAAGCAGTTTTCAATGTTTTTAAGGCCGCCAAGTTTCCTTCTTCTTCTGACACTTGCTTTCGGGTAGATAATATTGATTCAATGGTGACTGAAATTTTTCGAAGCAAGTACCCAGGTGAATCATTAGAAGCTTGTTTAGTACATGAATATGTTGGGATTTATGCCCTAAAGCTTGTAATTGTAAATGGTTAAAGAAAATAATAAGAATTATTCAAATTATCATTCAAGTTCATAAAATGTTTTATATTCAGTAATACATTCGTATTGTGCAAGAACATTCTAGATTGCAAGATGTAATCTCATAATGAGTAAATGATGGTCATATACAGAGAGGATTCATTTTGAGACATGCAATCTAAAGAGTCCGTCGAGAGCGAACAAAGCTGGGTACCTTGTTTGTGATTGATCTACTGCTGCGGTCCATTCTGTAAAGTACGGTGGTCTTATCCTAGACCGCTCATGTAGTTGACATGAGAATGGAGGCACCTTATATGATGAGATCATATAGGACTGGGCCACGATTTATATGAATCTCTCACCAAGATCCATTAGTAGATGAGATTCATATATAATCGATAAACAATGGCTATTTATAGGTGATCTTGATCCTGAGTGTCTTATCGACTCCTTCAGGTTAGATCGTGGCTTTTGATTTACCATGAGTGAGGTTGATGAGAATCTCGACCAATACCTCCGTATCTCGGAGCTGCGGTTTGGCTTATGGCTGGGAAGGTTTGTACACAATAGTGGAATCCACTCCTTCTTGATTGAAGTAGATGAGTAGTTCCCTTAAGGGTTGATACACGGCTTGAACGATTATGAGCACTCTCCTTCTTCTGTGAGGAAGACAGGATTTAATTGTTCATTAGAGAATCAATGGTACTTAAAGGAAAAGATATTTCTAGAGGGGTATAACGGACTTTATGACCCAACTCTAGTTATGAACTATTTGTGAAGGATCACACTATATGCAATTAGCTATATCAATGGACACTGAGACTTCAGATTGTATAAACACGTCTACAGTTTTGAGAGTGCAGCGTCGGGTTTTTAGTGGAATAACTCCGAGGTTAATAATCGTGAAATATTAATTAAAGAGTTTTAATTAATATTACTAGGTATTATTGGAGCTCAAAACTGTGGGTCCATTATGTCCCCTTGCCAACCTTTATGGTTGTTGGTAACGAGGATTACGGTAGATTAATTGGATGGTCCAATTAATAGTGTTACGAAAGTAATGCGATTTAAATAAAAGAGAATAATTAAATAATATGATTATTTAATTAATTAAATATTTAATATAATAATAGAAATTATTAATTATGAATTATTAATTCTATTTTTTAAATATGAGGTCATGTGATTAAATAATGACTAGGACAAAAGAATTAAAATGATTAGATTATTTTAATAGTCCAAAAGGTCACAGGTTCAAGTCTTTAGGGAGACTAAAAAAATAAATAGGATTTAAAATCCTATTTTGACTTGGTCAAACTAAAACCCTAAAGGACTACTATATAAGTGCTATATAGTTAGGAAAAACCTAACCTGGCACACAAGTGAAAAAGTAAGAGAGTTCGGCCACCAAAGAGAGAAAAGAAAAAAAAGTTTTTTCTGACTCTCCCCTCTTTTGTAGGATTCGGCCAGCGTTCTTTTCACATGACCTCCATCTCTTGCCGTGACGTACCCACACATACGTTGTCAGACCGCGGGTCATAGCTCGGAAGATCTGGTAGTAGATCAAGGAATCAGTAAAAGGAAAATCAAGAAAAAGGTATGTAGTTCATAAAATCTTTTTCTGCGTATATATAGGAACTCGTTCCTGATTGAAAAAGGTTTTCAATATAAGAAAAATTTTTGAAACCCAATTCCGCATGTTATACGATAATCAAAATCTTTTCTAAAACTCCCTTCAATTGGTATCAGAGACTGGTTCTAAGTTTTTGTATATACGCAAAAGAAAAAGAAAAAACTACATATTTCTTGTTTATTTTTATTTTTCTTTTTGATTCTTGATCGGTGATATATTATTGTGTAGGCACAAATCTAGCATGTATGATTTATTTTTATTGTTATATAATTTGATTGTATAATTTTAAAAGCTTAGTTGGTTGTTAATTATATGGTTAATGGGTTATAGGATGAATTTTTTATTTTATTATTTTTTTTTGGCCAATTGTTTATGGTAAAAAGTTTTTTTTGTATATTTTTTTATTGTTATTCTTGTAATCGATCTGCCCTACGAAGACTCGAAGAAGCGGATGATGCGAAGAAGAAACCAAAAAAAAAAACGATTGCACAGCCCCATGGGCAGCGGCCGCGCACGCTCGCGCTTAAGCGCACCCAGCAGTCGCTCGCGTCCAGCGGCCGCGCGCGGGCTGCTGTCGCGTTTGCGCTAGGGTCGTTTTTTGTGTTTTTTGCGGACGATTTTTTGTTGATTTTTCTGAAAAAATATTGTTAAATATTTTCTGGAAAAAGTGCAGAAAATTGGAGCAGAAAATCGTGGGCGAAACGACTCAAGAACGCGCGCGAAAGCGCGGCTAGCACGAAGGCTGCGCGCACCTTGCGTGCGTGCTGCTACACTGCTGACAGCCGCACTTTTTCACGCGTTAGGGTTGTTTACGGTTTCTTCTTGACCTAGAGTGTGTGTTAAGGTAACACGTGGACCTTTGGAAAAGATGTTGACTTTTGACAAAAATGAAGTTTGACTTGATTAGGAAAACGAAGACAACAAGAATTCAACTCGAAGAAGAACTCTTGAAGACCAAGGAATGCCTTGGGAATACAATTGTAATTAGAGTTGTTTAAGTTAGATAACCCATGTCACTCGGTCAATTACATATGCTTTATTTATTTTAATGTGATGATTATATGGATATTAAAGCATTATCATACATATGAATGTTATCTAGATTAGATGTGCCTACACATGCATAATAACATGTCATGCATAATTGTCATATTATATTGTTTTATTTTAAGGAGGCTAAACCTGAACATGAAGGAGGTTGTGAGGAAAGAAGTGATGAAGTTACTTGATTCTGGAATTATTTATCCCATATCCGATAATCCTTGGATTAGTCCAGTACATGTGGTGTCAAAAAAAGGAGGGATGACTATCATCAAGAATGAAAACAATGAACTCATACCTACAAGGATGGTGACGAGTTGGAGAGTATGTATTGACTACCGCAAACTCAACAACGCTACTCGAAAAGATCACTTTCCATTACCCTTCATAGATCAAATGTTGGAAAGGCTTGCCGGACATGCATATTATTGTTTCCTTGATGGGTATTCTGGGTATAATCAAATAGCAATAGCACCCGAAGATCAAGAAAAGATGACTTTTACATGCCCTTACGGTACGTTCGCTTATCAAAGAATGCCTTTTGGTTTATGTAACGCACCAGCTACTTTTCAACGATGTATGATGGCCATATTTTTCGACATGGTACAGCAATTCATAGAAGTCTTCATGGATGATTTTTCAGTATTCGGGTCCTCTTTCGATGCTTGTCTTTCCCATTTAGCTCTGGTTCTCAAACGATGTGAAGACACTAATTTGGTTTTGAATTGGGAGAAATGCCACTTCATGGTGAAAGAGGGGACTGTCATGGGACATAAAATATCTGCTCAAGGAATTGAGGTGGATAGGGCTAAAATTGAGGTTATTGAGAAGTTACCGCTACCAATATCTGTGAGAGGAATCAAAAGTTTTTTGGGACATGCCCGTTTCTATCGTCGATTCATCAAATATTTCTCCAAAATCATTATCCCTCTATGTGCTCTCCTAGCAAAAGACCAGCCTTTTAAATTTACTGATGAATGCATGTTTGCTTTCAACAAGCTGAAGAAAGAACTCATATCTGCTCCAATTATGACCGCACTGGATTGGGGACTCCCATTTGAGATCATGTGTGATGCAAGTGATTTTGCAATAGGAGCAGTTCGTGGGCAGCGAATAGACAAGAGGCTACATGTGATTTACTATGCCAGCAGGACCTTAAACGATGCCCAAATGAATTATGCTACCACAGAGAAGCAACTCCTTACTGTTGTGTTTGCTTTTGATAAATTCTGATCATATCTTGTGGGAGCAAAGGTTATAGTTTACACAGACCATGCAGCGATAAAATATCTAATGTCTAAGAAGGATGCTAAGCCGAGGCTGATTAGATGGATACTCCTCTTGTAAGAATTTGATTTAGAAATCCGGGATAAAAAAGGGTCGGAGAACTTAGTGGCAGATCATTTGTCCCGCCTTAAGCAAGAAGAACAAGAAAGTAAATTGGGCACTCTCATTAACGACTATTTCCCAGATGAACAACTATTTTTAATCAGTGAGATCACAACCCCCTGGTTTGCTGACTTTGTTAATTTTTTGGCGAGTAATATGCTTCCACCAGATTTATCATTCCAGCAAAAGAAGAAATTTTTCGCGGATGTTAAGCATTATTTTTTGGACGAGCCCCTGCTCTTCAAATGTTATTCAGATGGAATGATTAGGTGATGTGTTCCAGAAGAGGAGATGCGTGATATTCTCCATCACTGTCATGCATTAGAATGTGGAGGTCGTTTTAGTGCTTATTGAATGGTGGCAAAGGTGTTACAATCAGGATTTTATTGGCCAACTTTGTTCCGTGATGCCCGAACTTTTATATCGACGTGTGACAGATGTCAGCGGACTGGTAATATCAGCAAAAAGGATGAAATGCCCCTAAATAGCATAATTGAGGTGGAAATTTTTGATTTATGGGGTATTGACTTTATAGGACCATTTTCGGTTTCCGAAAACCATCAATACATTCTCGTAGCAGTGGATTACGTGTTCAAATTGGTAGAAGCCACCGCAACATCTACCAATGATGCAAAGGTAGTGGTTAAATTCTTGCGAAAACAGATTTTCACGCGTTTTGGTACACCAAGAGCTATTATCAGCGATGGAGGGTCGCATTTTTGTAACCGGCAATTTGAGACCTTACTAAAGAAATATGGAGTATCGCATAAGGTGACGACACCATATCATCCTCAAACCAGTGGTCAAGTGGAGGTTTCTAATCGAGAAATCAAGCATATTCTCGAGCGGACTGTGGGGAGTTCAAGGCAAGATTAGTCAAGGAAACTTGACGATGTACTGTTGGCCTATCGGACAGCATTCAAAACCCCGATAGGAATGTCTCCGTACCGGCTTCTCTACGGAAAGGCCTGTCACCTCCCGGTGGAATTAGAGCATAAAGCATATTGGGCTATAAAACGTCTTAACCTTGACATGAAGGCTGCGGGGGAGAAACGGCTTCTACAACTTAACAAACTTGAGGAATTCCGACATCAAGCTTACGAGAATGCAAAGATTTACAAAGAACGAACGAAAAAATGGCATGACAAGAACATCAGGAACCGAGAGTTTCGAAGAGGGGAGAAAGTTTTGTTGTACAATTCCAGGCTTCGATTATTTCCTGGAAAGCTCAAAAGTCGCTGGTCAGGGCCATTCACAGTGGTCGAATCTTTACCATATGGGACCGTGATGATTAAGAATAATATCAGTGAACCATTCAAAGTTAATGAATACCGGCTCAAACCATATTTGGAAGGAGAACCAGTTCAGTCCAAACCATCCGGTGATATGAGTAACACGACTTAAAAATCGGGCATAGTCAAGCCACGACTACAACTAAGGCTCTTGTTGGGAGGCAACCCATGTTCTAATTCATTGATGTTTTTGTTTTAGTTTTATTTGTTATTTTGATTTTATTTAATTTGTGATTAATTTTTACTTAACTTAGATTGTGATAGTGGTTTTTGATTTATTTTTGTTTCTATTTTCATACATCAGGTGGTGCGAGCAAAGGATGTGCGACCCCAGATCGTGCTTTGCGCTAGCATGTAGTTCGACGTAAAGTACGTGAAAAAGGACCATCAGGTAGCGCGAGTAGGACCACGCGACCCCAGGTCGCGCTCCTTGCTCGCACCCCACAGACGAAAGAACACGCCCAAGCGAGCAAGTAGGAGCATCAGGTGGCGCGAGCAGGACCACGCGACCTCAGGTCGCGCTTCTTGCTCGTGCCCAATAGAATAAAATACAGGCCCAAGCGAGCAAGCAGGACCAGCAGGTGGTGTGAGCAGGACCACGCGACCCCAGGTCACGCTCCTGGCTCGCGCCCCAAAAAAAAAATTTAACACACCCATCAGGTAGCGCGAGCAGCAAAGCGCGACCCCAGGTCGCATGTCTTGCTCGCGCCTACCTCTGGTATGTTAAAACAATATATATATACACACAACGCAAGCCATTGTGCACAACCAACCCCGCACACACTCGGTCGCACCCTCACCAACACCAACCGCGACCTTCATACGCGAGCTCCCCTCTAGCACCATTTCTCATCAAATTTTTCTCATGTTCATGCTAATAGAAACTCCACCAAGGTAATTTCAAATCTTCTTATTTTATATTTAAGATTTTTCGAATTTTGGAGTGTGGTTTTGCACCTAGAGGCAAGTAGTGTGGGAATGCGGTGAACTTGATTGGCTATATTGAAGTGTTTGTGCTAGTGGGTGTAGTGAAGTTGTGTATTTAGAGTTGATTTTACAAGGATTGCATGTTTTGGGCAACTTTAAACAGGTGCACACCAAGTGTTCGTAAAAATGGTCAAGACAAAAAATGCAAATTTTTCTTCCATGGCTTCTACCTTAAAGATACCAATCAGAAGAAGGAAAAAAGGGAAGAAGCAGAGAGTAGTCCAACGCAACTCAGAATTTTCAAAAAGAATGGCTTCTATAGAACAACAGCCACTTTGGTTGGAAAGGGGAATTAATGTGGCCAAACTTGAGCATACTTCGTTCCCACATACCATACGAGAAAGAGAATGGGAGCAATATGTGCAGCGTCCAAATGACACCAGTGAGAGTCTTGTACGTGAATTTTACGCTTCTATCATACCGGATATATATGAGGAAAGAGGTATAGTGATGGTAGGGGGAGTTGAGGTGTCTATTTAGCCATCCGATATATATGAGTATTTTGGCTTAATTGATCAGCCAGAACTATAAAAAGGGCTATCCGAACATGAGTACTTCACTAGTTTTAACACCAATATGGCAGCTAGTCTTAGGATGAATGGCGATTCCACCTAGGATTACCGCCGGATAGACCTGAAGTGCTCGGAGATCCATCTTGACTTTACCCTATAGTTCATCTTTTGCCACCACTCCATTTTGCCCACACGCCACCGCAACACTATCCCTTTTGAGGCCACTGAAATACTCTACAGCTTACAGCATGTTCTCCCTTTAGACATTGGGCAAATTATTCATTTGGAGATTCTTTGTGCAGGGCGTAGTAGAATCGGAGTTTTCACTTTTCCATGTTTAATCACTGCAATGTGTGAGAAAGCAGAGGTTGAAGCCTATGGTGAACACCAGAGTCCCATGGGGCATACCTCGTATAACGACCAAGCATCTATTCGCGGCATACCTCATATTCCCTCCGGTCGTCGTCGTACCCATGGTAGACCCATAGAGGAAGATGAAGCACCTGCTGTAGACCCCGAGATCCAAGAGGACAGCCCCGTATAGGTTGGATTGGCAGACATCATGGAGGCAGTTTAGGGCCTTGGAGTCCGATTCGATGATTATACAATCCAGATGAATGAGCAGTTTAGTCGGATTGGAGGGCGTCTAGATCAGATTGACGGACGATTACATCAAATGGAAGGTAAATTGGAGGAAGTTCACCAAGTAGTGTAGCTCCAAACTTATGGTCGTCGGCCTAAGGGTCCGACTAGGGATGTGAGCACGAATACTAGAGCGAACCACACCCGCTCATCTACTGATGCCTGATTTTCTACGTATTTTCTTTGTGTGCGTTTTAAACTGTTATCGTTTCAACTTGCTCTATATGCTTATTTCTTTTACTTTGTTTTTATTTGTTCATACTAACGACTTAGCACATGTTTAGACTATTGCCAAGTACCTATTCTCATCTATGGGCTTTATTGAGTTTCGAATTCTCTAGTTTGTGTTTTTGTTCTTTCATTGACTAACATTGAGGACAATGTTAGATTTAAGTTTGGGGGTAGGAATTCGAACTTTGGTGCGTTGTTAGTTGAATTTGTTGAAATATGATGCTTATACATATGATTGTAAGACCATTCTGCAGGCAATGTCAATAATCTTTTATGAAATAAGGAATTATGATGCTCATACTAAATAAGGAATTAAGACGCATACAAACATCTCTAATAATGTAATGAACAACCCACGATCACAGGCTTAGGTAACTCGTCTTGCATCCTAGCATTCCGTTCATGCCAAATCGCATAGACAACAGCCACAAAAATAATACGCAACCCCACCCACTTAGCTGCTGACCACGAAAATGGCAAGACCAAATAATAGTAGCCTCCCAGCTCCAAGCATGCAAAGGTAACCTGCACTTCCTCAAAAGAGCAAACCATAACTCGCAAGAATAAGAACAATAAAAAAAAAGAGATGAGGGACATCTTCACAACTCCCTCCACAAAACACACAACGAATAGCTGGAATCAAGCCATAAATAATAAGATTATCCTGAGTAGAAAGAGCACCCATAATAGCCAACCAGAAGATGAAAGCATGAGTAGGAATCGCTTTAGCATGCCAAACAGACCTAAACCAATCCACTGCTAGTTGCCGGGACCGAAGAGACTCCCAGGCATTACGAATAGAGAAAACCCCACGGGAGTCCTCAACCCAACAAAAAGTTTCAAGTATGGATTAGATGATATTGGGGCTGGTAATGCAAATATCTTAAATGGAAATCAAGAGCTATCTTCTTATGGAGTTTCTAATAGGCTGGATTCTCAATTGAATAGTGTTGAATCACCAAACAACGGTTTCTACCGCTGTTGAAAATGAGGTAAAGTCTTGTACTCTTGAATCTTTGCAATATTTTGAACCTATTGTAGAGAATAAGAGGATTAAAGTTTGCCCTCCTATTGAAGTAGCTATTGAGGGAAGTGAAGAATAGAAAACTTCTTTAATTGGGTATTTTGTGGAAAAGAGATTGTCTTTCCCAATTGTTGGTATCAATAGATTCTATGTCGTAAAAGCTTTCTATTGGTACCAAGATCGACCGAAACGGAGGCCAGAGTTGGTCGGAATGTGAAGTTAAAGTTGAGAAGAAAATGGAGAAAAATAGAGAGAAAAAGAGAAAATGGGAGGTGCGGCCGGAGAAGAAGGTTATATATAGGACTATACAATTTTCGTTTTATCCCCCAACTCTTAGTAATTTCAATTCTAATTGATAACATTTAGAATATATCTTTTAAGTCCTCACAAATTCTTCAAAAGTTTTAAAAACATTTCAAATACGCCCTTAGTAATAAATTAAAAATAAATTTTAAAAAATGAGATTTTACATTCTACCAATTAAAATCACATACTTAACTGTTGCATGCTTAATAATAATTAATAATAATACTTTTCATAATTACGGAAAATTAGAGGCGTTACAATTCTTCCCCTCTTAAGAAATTTCATCCTCGAAATTTATCTTATTCAAACAATTATGGATATTGCTGTCTCATTATTTCTTCGCTTTCCCAAATAGCCTCTGATAATGTCATATTTTGCATGATTTTGCGACCCTATTATTTATCATTTTTGCTCGA
Source organism: Xanthoceras sorbifolium (assembly GCA_003430845.1). NCBI lineage: Eukaryota > Viridiplantae > Streptophyta > Magnoliopsida > Sapindales > Sapindaceae > Xanthoceras > Xanthoceras sorbifolium. The sequence goes on along the minus strand of CM010609.1, from coordinate 13,349,323 downwards.
TTTTTAAGGAAAATTGGACGTTTTGATATGTTTATTTAGTGTGCAGGTGATATTCGATGATCGGTGATGATTTGGATGATTTCGGATCAATAGACCGTGAAATCAAGTTGAAAAGCGAGTGTAGGAGAAGCGCTACCAAGAGGCGCTACCTCCGCTAGCGCTCCCAGCTAGCGCTTTTCTTCTCCTAGCGTTGCCCATCAGGAGGTGCTACCTCGAGGCGCTACCTCAGTTAGCGCTCCCAGCTAGCGCTTTTCTTCTCCTAGTGTTGCCCATCAGGAGGCGCTACCTCAGCTAGCGCTCCCAGCTAGCGCTTTTATTCTCCTAACTTTGCTCATCAGGAAGTGCTACCTCAGCTAGCGCTCTCAGCTAGCGCTTTTCTTCTACTAGCTTTTTCCATCAGGTGGCGCTACCTCAGCTAGCGCTTTTAGGTAGCGCTTTTTGGCACGAATTCATGAGATCGTTTCCTTCTTAAATTCTTCATTAGGGAAAGTTATAAATAGAGACTCAATCAATTAGAACAGGAGGTCGAAAATTCTAAGGTTTGGAAGCAACATCTTCGTTCCGCATCGCATTCGTCATCAATTTCGCATCACCTCGGGAGGCAAAATCGATTGGGAATCAACGAAGTTTTCTAAGATTTCTTCTCATTTACTTTTCCGTTGTAATTAGTCATGCTAGGATTTAAGAATATTATTGATTTGTTCTTTTACTCAAGCATGAACTAATTTTCCATAGTTAAGATTGATGATGGATCTTGGTTTATTAATTATTGAATACAATTAAGTTTTTCTATTTAGATTTGTTATTTATGTGTTGAATAGATATTATTGTTTTTATTGCTTTCTATTGTGTCTGATCATCACTTAGAATCATCATAGGTGGTTGGGTTATGAACCGAGAGGAGACGCCCACCACGTGCTCGTATTAATGTCTATCACATACTAAATTACATAGAGATATAGTAATTGGTTTGTGTTGCTTGTTTTGTGCTTATTTATTCTTAATGTGTTCTTGCGCACTCAGTAGTCATTGAGAGATAGGGTATTAGTGTGCGATGGAATAATTTTGGTAATACTCGAGAGAGATTATTGGTTAATCTAGTTTAAGCACGCATTCAACTATCGGTAATAAAATCTAGGTAATAACTCATGAGTGTTAGATAATAATAACCAAGTGAAATCGGATATCCTAACGCTTCAATTCCCTTGAATTTGAATCATAGCTGTAAATTGTTTTTAGTTAATTTGCAATTTCTAAAATATTGTTAATCCAAATAGAATTAGGTTGAGTTAATTTTGGTAATTGATATTCATTGTCCTCGTGGGAACGATACTCTACTCACTCTTTATTACTTGTGTTGATCTCGTACACTTGCGAGTTGCATAAAATCCGCATCAGCCTCTTCCACATTATGATTTCTCCTGAGAACTTTAACCAAAGGAACTTTCTTATTCCGTAATTCTTTAATCCCTCTATCTAGAACTTTCACTGGTTCCTCATCATATGTCAGGTCTGGTTGTACTTCTATAGTTTCAGTCTGGACTCTGTGATAAGGATCTGATTTGTATCTCCTCAGCATAGAAAGATGAAACACATTATGTATCTTTTCCAGTTTAGGCGTTAAAACTAGTCTATAGGCAACTGGTCTCATACACTCAATAATCTCATATGGACCAATAAACCTAGGACTCAACTTCTATTTCTTTCCAAATCTTAATACTTTCTTCCATGGAAATACTTTAAGGAAAACTTTTTCTCCGACTTCGTACTCTATATCCTTTCTTTTTAGATCTGCATATGATTTATGTCGATCATATGCAGCTTTTAGTCTTTCCCTGATAATCTTCACTTTCTTTTCAATCTATCTAATCAAATCTGGTCCTACCAACCTGTCTTCACCTAACTCTATCCAGCACAATAGTTTCTTGCATTTTCTTTCATATAGTGCTTCATACTATGCTATATCTATGCTCGTCTGATAACTGTTGTAGTAAGCAAATTCAATCAATGGGAGATAATTAACCCAACTCCCTTCAAAATTAATTATGCAACTGCGAAGCATATCACCTGTATTACACGCTCTGATTGCTCATCTGTCTGTGATGGAAAGCTGTACTGAAGTTCAATCGAGTACCCAGAGCTTCCTGAAATTTCTTCCAGAATTTGGATGTAAACTTTATATCTCTGTCTGAAATTATAGAAGCTGGCACACCATGCAATCGAACTATTTCTCTAATGTCCAGCTCTGCTAATATGTCCAATGAATAATCTGTTCTGACAGGTAAGAAGCGTGCGGATTTAGTCAGTCGATCCACTATTACCCAAATCGCATCCTGTTTACTTCGTATAAGGGGTAATCTTGTGACAAAATCCATAGTAAGGCGGTCTCACTTCCATTCAAGTATGGATATCGGCTGTAGCAAACCTGATGGAACTTGGTGTTCCGCTTTCACCTGCTGGCATGTCATACATCTAGTCATAAAGTTTACCACATCTTTCTTCATACCAGACCACTAGTACTGGGTTTTCAGATCTTTGTACTACCTGGATGCATTGAATAAGAACTACTGTGTGCTTTTGTTATAATCGCTCTTTTCAATTCATCATCATATGGAATGCAAATCATGTCTCTGAAGCACAAAATACCGTCATTCCTGATTGCAAAATCACTTTCCTTCCCCTCTTGGACTTGTCTATAGATGATCAGAAGCTTGTCATCTTGTTTCTGCTTTTCCTGTATCTGCTAAATCAGGTTTGACTTGAGTTTCAATTCAGCTACTATTGTGTTATCTGGAGTCAATTCCAAGTGAGCATTTATAGCTTGCAATGCAAACAAGGATTTTCTACTCAGAGCATCAGCAACAACATTTGCTTTCCCTGGATGGTAGTCAATGATGCAGTCATAATCTTTAATTAACTCTATCCATCTTCTCTGTCTCAAATTGAAATCTTTCTGAGTGGGCAGGTATTTGAGACTTTTGTGATCTGTATAGATATAACATTTCTCTTCATACAAATAATGCTTCTATATTTTCAAAGCAAACATTATGGCTGCAAGTTCCAGATCATGTTTTAAAAATTCTGTTCATGAGTTTTCAACTGTCTGGAAGCATAAGCAACCACCTTTCCATATTGCATTGATAGTTTCATTTCTTGATAAAAAATGGGCCTTCATTAGTACCTTTCTTTACCTTCTTTTGTCCCGTTCGCGGGTATTTATCGGATGTTTTGATGTTTTTCTTTAGTGTGCAGGTTTAGGGACCCAAGTGATGATTTTATATATTTTTGGGGAAAAAGTATAATTTCAGTAACTTGGTGGAAGGGCCTCGATGAAAGCATCTTAAAGTTCTGGGGCCAAACTGTAAATGCTTTGGGCTTTAGTGGAACGGCGCCGTTTTGTCACCAGCCATTAGTGAAACGGTGTGTTTTGTACCATATGATTTGGGCTTAAGTGGAACGGCGCCGTTTTGTCACCAAAGAGCTGGTCCAAAACGACGTCGTTTTGGTGTTAAACAAAAGAAAAAAATAAAAGATTGCAGCAACGTACATGGCGAGCACAGCGCGACCCCAGCTCCCCCGTTTTCCTCCTCGCGATGAAGAAGACTAGCCCAGGCAGTGAGCAATGCGAGAACCAGCGTGACCCATCCCAGCTCACGGTGCAGCTCGCGGTGCAGAAGAAGAAAGGCAGTAGTGTACAGCGCGAGGAGCAGCGCGACCTAGCAGCTCGCTGTGGAGAAGAAGAACAGCACCAGTGAGCAACGCGAGGACCAGCGCAACCATCCCAACTCGCGGTGCAGAAACTCCAAGCAGACCAGTAGGCACCGCTACCAAGCGGCGCGACCACTGGTAGTGGTGGTGCTCGCGATGGCCAAAAATTAGCAGCCCTAACTTGCTGCTATAAGAAGAAAGCGAAGAGAAAATGGAGAGAGGGAGAGCTCGTCCAAGAATAGTCCCAGTAGCTCCCAAGTTGCTCCAAGGGTGATTCTTCACCCATCTTGCTCCTCCAAAACATAACCCAACACCACAAAACACCAAGACATCTCTAGTTTCGTGAGTGTTCATCGAAGAAGACGAAGGTCGAAAGCGGAGAAGTTCTAGCCGGACCGAAACTGGATTTCTACTCTTGAGAGCTTCGATGGGTTGTATTTCATCTCATTATTCTTCCTTTGATTGTTCATTGATGATTATGAGTTGTTAGAACTCTTGTTAGGTGATTTTCGGATTATAAACGGATTTTGTGAGTTATTGATTATGAATATATATTGTTATATTATTTCATGATATATTGTGCTTAGTAATATTCAATATGTTTTCCATATCCGTAATTGGAACCGTGTGACCGCCTAACATTATCCTCCATTTAATCCGTTTCGCTTTATTTTAATTGTTTTAGTTAATTTAATTTAGTTTAATAATTGTAAATCTTGATTATGAACTAAACTTGTAAGTTAGGGTTTTGATGGATCTTATTCTATGATGATTGAATGAATTGATTGTTTAATTTGTTGTGGTTGATTATTATGTTATTGAGTGGTATTATTGTGCTTAATGCTTTTGGATGTGAAGGCTTACATTTAGATGATAAATTGGTTGTGTGTCATGTACCGAGAGGTGACGCCCACAACGTGCTCGATGTAATGTCCACCACAAGTAGAATTAGATAGAGATATACTAATTTACTTGTGTGATCACATAGGGTGTTTATTGTGACTAATGCATTTTCATGCACTTGGATATACCATCGAGAGATAGGATATTAGTGTATGTGGAATAGGTTCGATTTACCTCGAGAGGGGACTTTGGATAATTTAGATAAACACGATCATTAACCACTTTCGAAAATTCAGTTCATGAGTTTTCAACTGTCTGGAAGCATAAGCAACCACCTTTCCATCTTGCATCAGTACACAACCCAGGCCATTATGTGAGGCATCACTGTATATTAAAAAGTCTTTACCTGAAACTGGCTGTACAAGGACTGGAGCCTCAACCAACATCACCTTTAGTTTCATAAAAGCTGCCGACACTTCTCATTCCACTCGAATTTAACATTCTTGTGGAGTATTTAGTTAACGGATTTGTTATGGATAAAAATCCTTTCACAAATCGTCTATAATAATCGGCTAAGCCTAGGAAACTTCTGACTTCTGTAACATTCTTGGGAGGTTTACATTCTATGATTGCTTCAATCTTCTTGGGATCTGCCTTTATGTCTTCAGCTGATACTATGTGTCCTAGAAAAATAATTTCTTTCAGCTAGAATTTATATTTACTCAACTTAGCATACAACTTTTTTTTCTCAAAATCTGTAATACCATTCGAAGATGTCTGTCATGCTCCTCTACTGACTGAGAATATACCAGGATATCATCAATGAATACTATCACAAATTGATCTAGATACGGACGGAAGGTACGATTCATCAGATCCATAAAGGCTACGGGTGCATTTGTTAGCCCAAACGGCATCACTACAAATTCATAATGTCCTTACCGTGTCCAAAAAGCTATTTTTGGAATATCAGAGTCTTTAACCCTTAATTGGTGATATCTTTATCCTAAGATCGATCTTCGAGAAGATACTGGCTCCTTTCAACTAATCAAATAAACCATCGATCCTAGGCAACGAATATTTATTCTTAATGGTAATCTTATTCAGTTGCCTATAATCGATACACAATCTCATCGACCCATCTTTCTTCTTCACAAACAATACTGGTGCTCCTCAAGGGAAAACACTAGGTCAGACGAATCTCTTATCTAACAATTCTTACAATTGCATTTTTAATTCTTTCAATTCTGCAGGTGTCATTCTGTAAGGAGTAATCGACACTGGGAAAGTACCTGATATCATATCAATCACAAATTCCACCTCTCTCTTTGGGGGTAAATTAGGAAGGTCCTCCGGAAACACATCTGAAAAATCACATACGGTGGGTATATTCTAAAAACTAGAATCAACCCTCCGTGAATCGACCACATGTGCTAAATAGGCTTCACCCCCTTTCTGATCAATTCCTAAACAGTAGTGACTGAAATAACATTAGAGAGATAATCCCTCATTTTCACCCACCATTATTAATTCTATAACATCCATTGTTCTATGTGTCGTTAACCTTAGACTACAGTTAATCACCACTAAGTGTCTGGACAACCAATCCATACCCAAAATCACATCAAAGTCATGGAATGGTAGTTCCATCAAATCACCTAGAAACTTATATCCCTGAAGTCTGATAGGACAATCTCTGTCAATCCTATTCATGATTACATTATGACCTAAGGGATTACTCATTACCACTTCATACTCAGTGGATTCAGCTTTTAAGTTTCTTTTTCTTAGCATAGTACTACAAAGATATAAATGTATAGATCCTGTATTTATCTATGCAATGTCAGTAGTATCAAAAATAAAAATCATACCAGTTATCACATCCGATGAATCAACGGAAGTTGATCTTTCTATCTACGGAACAGAAGTAATCTTTCTGTTCGGACAATCTTTACGTATATGATCATGAGATCCACATCTCAAACAGGCTCCTGTGACCTTCCAGCATTCCCCTGGATACTTCCTTTTACAATGCTTACATGGTGCTGGGGCACAATTATCTTGTCTCCCTAAAGACTCTCCTGCCTTTATGTGCCTACTAGCCTTAGTCTCAATCTGACTGGGTCTCATTCCTCTAGAAACAGTAAGAGTTGATCTCTCTGATGGCATAGCAGAAGCAGTCTGCTTTTTTGGACAATCCTTCTGAAAATGATAGCGGGACCCACATCTAAAACAGGCTCCGGTCAATCTCCAACACTCTCCTGGATGCCTCCTCCCGCAATGCTCACAGGGTGCTAAGGCTGGTCCCCTAGCTGTACTTCCAATAGTACTAGTTAATGACGTGACTGACTGTCCAAATTTAGCTGTGGACAAGGGTCTCTGTTGCTGTCTCTGACTACCAACCTGAGGTCCCTTGAATTTCTTACTTGTTGGCTGCCCTAGAATCTCCAATCCAGCCATCTTCGAACTACCAGATTCAGTGGAAGCTCCCCCAGCTACACTGGCAGGACTTCCAGGTCTATCTCTATTTCCACTTCCTTCCATTTCTTTTTATCCTATATAAGACAGAAGAGAGATCTGCAGATTATAGTCACATCCTTCTATAGTTTTCCTTATACAATGCATGCATATACAAAATATTACTCATTTGGTCCAAAAACGCCTAAACCACGCTCTGATACCAAAAATTGTAACACCCCCTGACCCAATCCATTCAGACCGAATTAGGAAGCGCTACCATATACTGAAATCTCTCCTTTACTTTTATAAAACCACAACTTAAAATTTTATTAAACCTTTTGAAAATGGTCCGAATAAATTTCTGAAAATTTTGTCAGAGTTCTCTCTGTTTTTTTAACTTTCCAAAACATGTTTTCAATAAAATCATAATATATCAAAACTCTACATTTCAGTTTCATTTCAATCATTTTGCGCACCCTTCCAAATTCAGTGCGACTTCTCCAATCATTTCTTCAAAATATATAATAAATATCAACTCTAAAATAATAAATCTCATATTTTTAATCAATATAATCATTTAGAGAAATATGGACAAAACCAAACTTTTACAAATGTTTACAAACTTTTACTGTATATGCATGTTAATTAAAATATATATACTAAACGCAAAATAGCTACCCAAATATACAGGAATGAGGTGACTCTGGTCTCTGCTCCTGCAGTTTCAACTCTTCTCAGTCTTTAACTTCTTTGGAACCTTCTTTACTTACGCGTGAGAAACTCAACACGCTAAGCATATTACTTAGTGAGTGTACACAAAATTGAATTTACAAATACTATAACAATTTCTATCAGTTTATCAGAAATATAAATAACAAATAAATATTCAAATATGGGGCTCAAATCAAGTCAAATACTTTTAAATAACATATCAATTTCATAATTTCACTAATAATCTCAAATCACTTTTCAAATTAAATCACGATTCAATTCAAATCACATTTTTATTTTCATATCGGGCTCCTGACATACATAACATAATTTCAGGACTGGAATATGTGATGGTCGACATTGGACACTCACGGTGTACCTTCCCGTCGAACCCATTTCGACATCGGACACTCAATGCCCATCCGTCGAATGGCATCATATACATATCCATTTCTGACATTGATCACTCGGTATCTTCTGTTGGAAATGTCTCATATCAACTCCCTACCCTAGGACTGGCACTCGTGGCCTCTTATACATCCATAGGGTGGTACATCAAAATATTTCAGTGCAGTACTGCTATATAACCCAATTGACATGTCAATCTCCTATATCCATATATATATATATATATATATATATATATATATATGTTCATATATATCAGAGCCATTTCCTAATATGGTTTCTCAAATTCAATATCAATTCTTTTCTTTTCATTCAGAATTATCAAATTCAACTTTCAAAGCATTCAATTTCGATTTCGAAATTTCAACTTCACAATACAAATTTACAGGTCATTCTTTTATAAATAAATTCAACTTTCAATTAATCCAAGTCGATATACATATTTACGAAATCCAAATTTCATCAATATTCATATAAAGTAAATATACAAAATCATATTCAAATATATTTCTAAAACCAATAATTGCATCAATTCAATTCAAATCGTATTCGAATATATTTCGTAAATCCATATTAAATCAAAATGCCCCAAAATCATTTTCTTTTTGACATTTCACAAAACAATATATGTCAAATCACTTTCGATTATATTTCACATTTTAATAATAAAATCATAACATATTAAAATTAATTCGTAATATTATTCACAATCAATATTTCGGATATAAACTATATTTCCAAAATACGTAATTCAAATCAATCCAAAATCAATTTCAAACTATAAATTCTAATCAATATAATTCAAATAATTCAAAATCAATAAAATTCGATTATTCTGAAATATTCTGGAAAAATTAAAACTAGTGTACACTGAACCTGGATTTTTCCTAAAACCTTCTCTTTCCGCTTTCCTCTTCCTTTGTTCCTTCTCCAGATGAATAAAATCTACACGAGAATATAATTATTTAATTTTTATACGGCTGCCATATCATAAAATTAACCTCAACATAATATCCTACACTTTAAAACGAGTCTGTAGATGTGTTCGGAGCCAAATTCTGAGTTCAGGAGGTCAGAAACTTACCTCCACCGTACGTAGCGACCGGCAACGATTTTTCGGTGACCTCCAAAAATGTTCGGGTTTTGTTCGCCTCGTCTCCATAGCAAAGTTTATAACGGTGGCCGGAGTTGGAAACGGCTAGAATTGTCGGAATCAGAGGATTTTCGAAATTGGAAAATCACTCACTTTCTCCACCAAATTGGAGACTCAAACGGCCACGAAAATCTTCAAAGTTGGTATCAATAGATTTTATGTCATAAGAGCTTTCTATTGGTACCAAAATCGACCGAAACGGAGGCCGGAGATGGTCGGAATATGAAGTCAAAGTTGAGAAGAAAATGGAGGAAAATAGAGAGAGAAAGAGAAAATGGGAGGTGCGGCCGGAGAAGAAGGTTATATATAGGACTATACAATTTTCGTTTTATCCCCCAACTCTTAGTAATTACAATTCTAATTGATCACTTTTAGAATATATCTTTTAAGTCCTCACAAATTCTTCAAAAATTTTAAAAACATTTCAAATACGCCCTTAGTAATAAATTAAAAATAAATTTTAAAAAATAAGATTTTACATTCTACCAATTAAAATCACATACTTAACTGTTGCATGCTTAATAATAATTAATAATAATACTTTTCATAATTACGAAAAATTAGGGGCGTTACAGGAAATCTTCCAGGAATCTTTAATCTTAATTTTTAGATTAAGAATCCTCTAGAATATTCTCTATCATTGCAGAATGCTGTTACAGAGAAATATTCTAATTATCCATCAATTACTGCATTCAATAATTACATGGCCTTAGAGAAATGTTGTGAAGGAATGATACCCTCACCTAGGCAATTCTCTAAAACACTCAGAGTTGAATCAGAAATAAAGTATCCTGCTTTGTTTGATTCTTTTAACTCTTTTGATAACCTATCTCAAAATGAATCAGTCTTTCATTCTGAGATATATGTTGCAGCCCTTATATTGATATATGGTTATAGGGTTTTGACATACTACTCTCAAGAGATTTTAATCTCTAAAATTACTAAAGTAAAGCACTTTAGTAATCTTTTGCCAATAAAGTTGACCTTTGGCAAAACAGTTTAGATTTTGAGTCTAAACATTGGACTACATTTTGTGGTATGTTACGTTATTTTGTACCCGCAAGTATACGGGGTCGGCACAAGTAATACAATGATAAGTAAATTATCGTCTCCACAGGGATATTTAGGCGTTCATACTAAAGTTGACTAAGTCTATTTCTATTTGGACAATCGGATGGTTTAAAATAAGATAACGAAAGATAAAACTAACAAACATAAAACGTAAAATAAACAACCAAATTAAGAGATGAGCTAGGGTATTTAAATTCACCTAATCCATCCAATTGAATTTCATGAAGGCACATTGTTGTAGTATAATTATTCATGTTGATGATCGTGTTTATCTAAATTATCCAAAGTCCCCTCTCAAGGTAAATCGGACCTAAATTATCTAATTATTCCTATCTCTCGATGGTATATCCTGGTGTATGAAAATGCATTAGTCACAATAAACACCCTAAATAATCACACAAGCAAATTAATATATCTCTATCTAATTCTACTTGTGGTGGACATTACATCGAGCACGTTGTGGGCGTCTCCTCTCGGTACATAACACACAACCAATTTATCATCTGAATGTAGGCCTTCACATTCAAAAGCATTAAGCACAATAATACCACTCAACAACATAACAATCAACCACAACAAATTAAACAATCAATTCATTCAAGTTTCATAGAAAAGGATCTATCAAAACCCTAACTTACAAGTTTAGTTCATAATCAAATATTCACAACTAAACATGTTTTCTAATTAATAAAGAGAGTTACAAGCAAGAAAATAAAGAAGGAAATGGATAGAAAAACTCTAGATGTGATGAACTTTTGTCCTCCTCCTCTTGTGAATTTGTCTAGCTTCCACTTTCTCCAAATCCAAACTTGATGGTGAGATTTTGGCTCAAGGATTGAATCCAAACCCTCTTGTTTCCAAGATGATCTTCTTCTCCCCTCTTTGCCTCTTCTCTTCTCTCTTGGTCTCCTCTCCTTAGTGTTTTTTGCGTTGCCATCGCGACAGTGGGTCGCTACCACTGGTCGTGAAGCCGTGGTTACGGTACTCGCTGCCGAAAAATTGAAGTTTAATAGCGACCGGAGTATCGCGACCAACGGTTGCGGTACTAGGTCGCGGTACTCACTGGTCCAAATTTTAGGATTGCGCACTGTTACGAAAATGACCATAACTTCCTCTAGAAACCTCCAAATCACGAATCGTAAAATGCATTGGAAAGTAAACATCTATATATTTCCATACATGTAAAGCTCGAAACCCAGTTCATCCTCTAGAATTTATGGCGGCCTCCAAAACATAACCGGTCTGCAGTGAGAAATCTTCAATTCTTCCAACTTTGTCATATCTTCCCTAATATTCACCTAAGGCCTGCACACTCAAGGAAAACATCAAAACATCCGATAAATACCCGCGAACAGGACAAAAGAAGATAAAGAAAGGTATTAATGAAGGTCCATTTTTTATCAAGAAATGGAGCCAACATGGTACAAAAGAAATATTCAAATGGGATGATATACCTTTCGAATTGAAAATACGTCTTGTATTTTTCAAAGATTATATAGATAACATTTTAATGTTCTACTTAGTTTTTACTATTGACATCTTTGTCTATAGTAAGACTAAAACTGAACATTAGACATTTAAATCTTGTTGTTTAAATGCAAGACTATCATTATAGTCTTAAAAGAAATTGCTATTGATTAATTATCAATATGCATAATTGTATTATAATTCTTTTGCTAATACTTTTGACAGTTGCAATTCTGCCATAAAGATTACTGGCTTCCTTGATAATTTCAATTATGCTAGGACAATTAGTTAAAGCTTTGGTGCTTAGTTTAAGCACCTTATATGCTTTGACATCTCCAAAGGGCAACTTTGCGTTTATATCACAGAAGATGTCAAGTCATGAGATAAAGAAATTGCTTTCTCTCTACCACAGTCAATTAATGATTATATCATTAAGTTTGACCTGTAAAAATATATAGGCCTACTCCAAAGCCATCTTTTAGATTTTGGAGTCATGTCTTTGAGAAAGATTCTCATAAGTTTATAAGACTTTTATAGTCTAGCTCATTGTTGTTTTGAATGCTTTGCATAAATTTCACATTTATTGCTAACCAATCTTATGTTTTAAGAACAGGTTGACAAGCGATGGTGAAATTATACAACAGTATGAGAAATAGTTTACCTCTATATTATGGACTAACCTTTGCTAGTGTTGCAGGATGCGGCTACAGGGTCTCTTTAGCCTCTTTGTAACACATTTAAAGAATCAAGCAATTCTTCTGCTAATGTCCTTTTAGGCTTATGCCTAATGAGAGTTGTGAGGTTGAGTATTCAAACTCACTACATAAAATCACTAGAATTCTGATGATGTTCCTTCTGAACACATCAAACTTGCTGAGTCATCTACTCATAAGCAAGAATTATCGAACCCATCTGCGAGTTCGCTAGACATGGACATTGTCCAATACTGCAACAACATTATATATATATATTAAAAATACGAGATCTGTGTACAGATCCTACCTCACGGTAAAAAGGATTAAAAATCCAAATACTTTTAAAAGAAAAGGATTTTATTCTTTTTATGATTTTGCTAACCTTGCTTTCTTTGCAGATTTCAAAATGGCAGAATCTAGCAAATCCAACTTTGTGGAATCCAAACCGCAAGTCAGATACGACCCAAGTAATGACAGGTTTAACCTTGAATTACTTGAGCCAGTTTACAGGCCCATTGCTGGTACTGTTCTTAATCAAGAACAGCAAACCATGATGGATTACCTATGGAAACTTACTCCATATTACAGGTCAGAAAGCCCAAGTTCTTACATGTGCTTCTCTGCCTCAACAAGTATTTCTGGAATGCGGTAAAAAATAAGCTCTTGCCACAAGCAGCACGGTTTGAAGCCTTCAGGCCTCAAAAGAAGAAAAAAGTCAAAGCTCATTCAAACTTTGACTTTTATGCTGTTTTCAACGGCAGACAAACAGGCGCCTTCTCCAAATGGATAAACGTTGTCTCCAGCATCACAGGTGTTGAGAAACCTATGTGGAAAAGTTTCTATTCAGAAGAAGAAGCCAAGCTAGCTCTTCACTCATATCAGATTTCCATTGATGTGAGGAACCAAGCCACCAACACCCAGACATTGGAAGCAAAGAGTCAAGCTTTGATAGTCCAGACTACAGAGCTTAAGAAGATACATCAATCAGAAATTCAAGATTTGGAATTTCAGATTGAGCGACTTCAGTATCATACTGCTCTCCTAGAGCAAGCCCTGAAAGGAATTGAAGTCCCAACAAATCTTCTAAATCTACCAAAAGAAATCAAAGCTCATATTCGTCTAATGAGTTTTGAAAGCCATTTCAGAAGAAGTCTTTTCATCCTAGACTTCCTTGCTGAACATCTACGGTCTATTCTTGGGATACAAGTTCATATGGCGAGTCATGAAGGTAATTTTCCCTTCTGCTTTCCACTTGCTAATATAGTTTATTCTGATTTTCAAGCTATGTCAGTCATGAAGAATACTGTTACTCTCAAAGATCTTCTTGATCTAGGAGTGATTAACAGAATCCTTATCAAAGGAAACAAACTTCCTGATGATCTACCTCAGATTATTAAGGATGTTATTATTGAGAATAATATTTCTCTTGAAGAAGATAATATTAGACTTTCCTGTATTTTTACTCCACCCAAGTAGACTGAAGATGCAAATGGATACTATTCAAAGATCAATCTGAAGAGTGTTCATCAATTCCTTCTGCATCAACCTAAGGAAGCTGATCCTTTCTTCCTATCTTCTGTTACTACTGATAAGTTCTCAAAAGCCTTGGGAAGAAAATATAAATTTTCTCACACTGATCTTGAAAGATATAAACCATTTGTTCTTTTCGAACAATATGGCAAGTTTAGAAATTTTCCTCTACTTGCTGAAGAAGATGGTATTCGTGTTCATGGTGATGACTCACACACCACTAATGACACAATAACATGGGTACCCTATGGACCCAACATTGTGTGCTCCAACTATGTGTCGTCTATTGCCGACTACTTTGAAGCACGTGATGATCTGGCCCATGCCAATAGTCCAGCCACGATTGATTCCCTTTCAATCACTACTCAGTAATTCTTCACTGAGAAAAGCTAGTGGAATCAATAATGGTATAATAGACTCCTCCACTATAGTGTGAGGTTGAATACAGCCAGGATCCTTTGGATTTTGTGTATGATGATGAGCACAATCTAGATCCCTATAAAGCTTTGATTCCTTTTGGATAAGGTCCTAATCGACTCCACCACCTTTATGTCAAGGTTGTTGGGATTTATGCCCTAAAGCTTGCAATTGTAAATGGTTAAAGATAATAATAAGAATTATTCAGATTATCATTCAAGTTTATAAAAGTTTTATATTCAGTAATACATTCGTATTGTGCAAGAACATCCTAAATTGCAAGATGTAATCTCATAATGAGTATATGATGGCCATATACATAGAAGGTTCATTTTGAGACGTACAATCTAAAGAGTCCGTAGAGAGCGAACAAAGCTGGGTACTTTGTTTGTGATTGATCTACTGTTGCGGTCCATTCTGTAAAGTACGGTGGTCTTATCCTAGACCGCTCAAGTAGTTGACATGAGAATGGAGGCACCTTATATAATGAGATTATATAGGACTGTGTCACGATTTATATGAATCTCTCACCAAGATCCGTTAGTAAATGAGATCCATATATAATCGATAAACGATGGCTATTTATAGGTGATCTTAATCCTGAGTGTCTTAGCGACTCCTTCAGGTTGGATCGTGGCTTTTGATTTACCATGAGTGAGGTTGATGTGAATCTCGATCAATACCTGTGTATCTTGGAGTTGCGATTTGGCTTGTGGCTGGGAAGGTTTGAACACAATAGTAGAATCCACTCCTTATTGATTGAAGTAGATAAGTAGTTCCCTTAAAGATTGATTCGAGGCTTGAACGATTATGAGCGCTCTCCTTCTTCCGTGAGGAAGACAGGATTTAATTTTTCATTAGAGAATAAATAGTACTTAAAGGAAAAGATATTTCTAGAGGGGTATAACGGACTTTATAACCCAGCTCTAGTTATAAACTATTTGTGGAGGATCACACTATATGCAATTAGCTATATCAATGGACACTGAGACTTCAGATTGTATAAACACATCTACAGTTATGAGAGTGCAGTCTCGGGTTTTCAGTGGAATAACTCCGAGGCTAATAATCGTGAAATATTAATTAAATAGTTTTAATTAATATTACTAAGTATTATTGTAGCTCAAAATATGGGTCCATTAAGTCCCCTTGCTAGCCCTTATGGTTGTTGGTAACGAGGATCACGGTAGATTAATTAAATGGTCCAATTAATAGTGTTACGAAAGTAATGCGATTTAAATAAAATAGAATAATTAAATAATGTGATTATTTAATTAATTAAATATTTAATAAAATAATAGAAATTAATCATTATTAATTATTAATTATATTTATTAAATATGAGGTCATGTGATTAAGTAATGACTAGGACAAAAGAATTAAAATAATTAAATTATTTTAATAGTCCAAAAGGTCGCAGGTTCAAGTCTTTAGGGAGACTAAAAATAAATAGGATTTAGAATCCTATTTTGACTTGGTCAAACTAAAACCCTAAAGGACGACTATATAAGTGTTATATAGCTAGGAAAAAACCTAACCTAGCACACAAGTGAAAAAGAAAGAGAATTCAGCCACCAAAGAGAGAATAAAAGAGAAAAAAAAAAGTTTTTTCTGACTCTCCCCTCTTTTGCAGGATTCAGCCGGCGTTCTTTTCACGTGACCTCCATTTTCTACTATATAAGTGTTATAAAAGAGAAAAGACACTTCTGAGACAGCCTGCTGGTTGCCCAAGGATTGACCTTGATTTAGTGAGGCGGGCTCTGCCGAAGCAGATTTCTAGTGATCAGTGTGCTACCTTGGGTAGAGAGGTTAGTGATGATGAAATTAAGGCAGTTTTGTTCTCTTTAAAAGATAATAAAGCTCCTAGTCCGGATGGGTATAATGCTACTTTCTTCAAGAAAGCTTGGTCTATTGTTGGTGATGATTTTCTTCGTGCTATTCGTTCATTTTTTAGCTCCGGGAGATTGCTCAAGCAAGTGAATGCTACTATGGTTGCTCTTATTCCTAAGGTTCCTAATCCTTCTACGGTTGGGGATTTTAGGCCTATTTCATGTTGTAACACTATCTACAAATGCATTGCCAAAATTATTGCGAATCGTGTTCAGATGGTACTGCCTGATGTTGTTAGTCCTTTTCAGTCGGCCTTCGTTGTTGGTAGGAGGATTAGTGATAATATATTACTGTCGCAAGAATTGTTAAGGAACTATCATCGTGATGAGGGTCATCCTAGGTGTGCGCTGAAGGTAGATTTAATGAAAGCCTATGATTCTGTGCGATGGGATTTCTTAGTGGATATTTTACAGATTTTAGGCTTCCCGGAGCAGATGATAGCTTGGATTTCTGAGTGCATTTCTACTCCCCATTTCTCTATTTCTATCAATGTAGAGTTGAATGGTTTCTTTACTAGTAGCCGAGGTTTGAGGCAGGGGGATCCTATGTCCCCTTATTTATTTGTGCTGGTTATGGAGGTCTTCTCGGGGTTGATGCATATTATGGAGCAGGAGAGTCAGTTTACGTACCATTGGCGGTGTGGGATGATTGGTATTTCACATTTATGCTTTGCGGATGATCTTATGGTTTTCTGTAGGGCAGAGAGGGAGTCAGTTGCTGCGGTTAATGTTGTCCTTGGTCAGTTCCAAGCTCTTTCTGGGTTGGTTCCTAATCCTAGCAAGAGCAATTTGTTTGTGGCTGGTGTGTCTTCTGAGACTAAGCAAGAGTTGCTTGGGATTCTAGGTTTTCAGGAAGGGGTATTACCTGTTAGATATCTCGGGGTTCCTCTTATTTCTACTAAGCTTATGGCAGTGGATTGTAGGGTTCTTGTCGATAGGATTGTAGCGAGAGTTAAGAGTTGGACTAGTAGGGTTCTTTCTTTTGCAGGAAGGCTTCAGCTCATTCAATCTGTATTGTTCTCTATCCAGGTGTATTGGTCCTCCATTTTTATCTTGCCTAAGTCAGTGGTGATTAAGGTTGAAATTATTTTGCGTAGTTTTCTTTGGAAGGGTTCAGATTTAGGTAAAGGTAGGGCAAAGGTTGCATGGTCTTCGGTGTATTTACCGAAGGAAGAGGGTGGACTCGGTATTAAAAGCGTTGAGTGTTGGAATAAAGCTGCCATAAGTAAGTATTTGTGGGCTGTCTGTAGCAATTTGAGGTCTTCTGTCTGGGTGTCGTGGGTTAGATCTACTCTACTTAAGGGAAAGAATGTGTGGGAGGTTAGGTGCCCTGGGGATTGCTCGTGGAGTTGGAGGAAAATTCTGGGCCTTCGGTGTCTTGTGCAGCGGTTGATGCAGTTTCGGGTGGATAATGGGGAGGATATTTCCCTTTGGTTTAATTATTGGCATCCGCTGGGTCCTTTGGTGGAGGTGTTTGGGCATCGGATTATTTATGATTCTGGTTTTGGTCTTCATGCTAGGGTGGCGGATGTTATTCAGGGGAGGGATTGGGCTTGGCCTCGTTCCCTGACCGGAAATTGGATGGACATTATTAGTGGTACCCCTGATTCCTTCAGGCCTAATAACTCTCAAGCTGATACTTTGTGTTGGGTTGAGGACTCTTGGGGGGCTTTCTCTATTCGTAATGCTTGGGAGGCTCTTCGGTCCCGGCAGCCAGCGGTGGATTGGTTTAGGTCCGTTTGGCATTCTAAATCAATTCCTAGACATGCTTTCATCTTCTGGCTGGCCATTAGGGGTGCTCTTTCTACTCAGGATAAGCTTCTTGTTTATGGCTTGATTCTGGCTATTCGTTGTGTGTTTTGTGAAGGGAGTTGTGAGGATGTCCCTCATCTCTTTTTTTATTGTTCTTATTCTTGCGAGGTTTGGTTTGCTCTTTTAAGGAAGTGCAGATTATCTCTTCGTGCTCGGAGCTGGGAGGCTACTATTCTTTGGTCTTTCCATTTCCGCGGTCGGCATCTTCGTGGGTGGGTGGTGCGTATTATGCTTGCGGCTGCTGTCTATGCTATTTGGCGCGAGCGGAATGCTAGGATTCATGGCGTCTTAATTCCTTATCTGGTGTGGTGCCTTCTCCTACTAATAGGTGGCTCCACCAGTCTTGGGGTTTATCTGATTCTATTTTTTTGTAATTCGCTTGTTTTGCCTTTTAGGGGGTTTGTCCCTTTTGTTGTCGGTCTGTTGGTTTCTTTTGGCTGCACCCTATGCCAGGGTTTGTGCTTAGCTTTTTCTGCTTTGTTGTTTTTTGAGTTTCGGTTGGTAGGGGGCCTGTCCCTTGTCTGACCTTGTGATCTTCTCGCTGGGGTATGCCTCTTTGCTTTTGTTTTGTCTCTTTGGTTAATATACTTACATTATCCAAAAAAAAATCTAAACAGCTGAATAAACCAGTTATTCAGGAAAAGGTACAGTAATTCCAGAAACAATTAGAGGAATCTGTATGCTCAGATGTTCCAATGCTTTCTGGTCAAGGAAGAAGCATACGGTAGAACTTCCGTATGTAGTTGGTTTTGATGAGAGGAAAGTCTCTACAAAGGCAAGGCTAATCCAAATGAATAGCAGACATTTGGAAATCTGCACAAAGGAAATTGAAGAACTTTTACGAAAAGGATTAATTTATAAGAGTCATTCCCTATGGTCTTGTCCAGCATTTTATGTGGAAAATGCAGCAGAGCTTGAATGAGGAGTTCCAAGGCTTGTCAGTAATTACAAACCATTAAATGAAGCACTGCAATGGATTCGGTATCCTATTCCGAATAAAAGGGACCTTCTCAACAGGCTTTATGAAGCCTGTATCTTCTCCAAGTTCGACATGAAAAGTGGGTATTGACATATCCAAATTGCAGAAAAGGATAAGTACAAAACTGCCTTTACAGTACCCTTTGGGCATTATGAATGGAACGTGATGCCATTTGGTCTGAAGAATGCTCCTTTAGAATTTCAGAACATCATGAACGATATCTTTAATCCTTATATGGATTTTATTATCGTTTATATTGATGATGTCTTGGTATTCTCCAAGTCCATGGATCAACATTGGAAGCATTTGAAAACATTCCATAATGTTGTTCTCAAGGCCGGATTGGTGGTATCTGCCAAGAAAATCAAGTTGTTCCAAAACAACGTGAGATTTTTGGGTTATAATATTTATCATGGCTCAATTACTCTAATAGACAGGGCTATAGTCTTTGCAGAAAAGTTTCTTGATGAGATCAAAGATAAACAGCAACTGCAAAGATTCTTGGGAAGTCTGAATTATCTAGCAAACTTTTACAAATACCTGGCTAAGGATGCTAAGCCTTTATTTGCAAGGCTTAAGAAAAATCCAGGACCCTGGACAGAAGCCTGTACAAAGGCAGTCCAGAGGATCAAAATGAAGGCTAAGGAATTGCCATGCCTAGCCATCCCTCATCCATATGCTTTCAAAATAGTTGAAACTGATGCATCTAAATATGGTTATGGGGGTATTCTCAAACAAGATCTGGAAGGGAAAACCTCCCTTGTCAGATTTACTTCTAGGGTGTGGAAACCAGCCCAACAAAATTACTCTACAATTAAAAAAGAGATCCTTGCTATTTTACTATCAGTTTCAAAATTTCAAAGTGATTTATTAAATCAAAATTTTTTAATAAAGGTAGACTGCAAGTCTGCTAAAGAGATTTTGAAAAAAGATGTTAAAAACCTAACCTCAAAACAGATTTTTGCTAGGTGGTAAGCTATTCTTTCTGTTTTTTACTTTGATATTGATTTCATCAAAGGCGAGAATAACTCCTTGCCAGATTTTCTAACGCGTGAATTCTTGCAGGGCTCCCAAGAGAACTCAGGAAGCCATCTCCCCAAGCAGCACTAAAAGGTTCACTGCAGATTCAACATCCTCTAATCCTAGGAGGATGGACGATGGATACAAGCGAACAACCAGGACGCTTACATCCTTTATTGAAGCTGAGCACTGGGGATCAGACCTAGAATTGGTTGCTCAAATCTATCTCAGAGATCATCAATCTCCTTCCATTGATTCTTTAAAAACAAGAAGATGGTTCGAGACTATTTTGATGGAAACGGGATGTGCCCGTATCACCCATTATTATAAGAGTCACAAGTCAATCAGTTACTCCAAGTTAATAATTCTTGATGTATTCTCCCATCAAGACTGGGGTGTAATCTTTTCAGAGAACAGAAGTTCAAAGATCTAAGAGTTAAACCTAACTCTTATCATTTCTTTGACCATGTTCATGCCTGAAATGAGATTCTGAATTACCAGAATCGAAATTATGGTCATAGCTGGTTCATTACACTCTCCATTACCACCAAAGATTTCAGTAGGGTTCCTATACCTTGTTGGTTTCAGCAGTGGTTATTAAACTATGGCATAGTTGGAGATGCTCTTCCAGAATGCGTCCTGGAAGCTTCAAATAAGTTTTACCAGCATAACCAGAAAAAGGTTCCATTGGAACTCTCCTTTCTTTATTTCCTGGCTCTTTATCAAGTTCCATGGACTTTAAGATAGCAGTATCAATTTAATGAAAATCCTTTCAGTTTGGATGCAAAAAAGGGTATTACTCTAGCTTTTCTTAGGGTCTTCTACACTCATTGGTGGCAAAAGTATCCAGTTGATGAATTATATGCTAGAACTTTCAAGTTGATTACTCTGTTTCCACCAAAGTGGTTACCAGAACGCCTTAATGAGAAAAGCAAAGGAAATGAGGTTATTTCTACCTCCTCTTCATCTAAAGAAGAAAAAGAAGTTTTATCTCTTGCTAGGGCATTGCTTAAATAAGGAACTTCACTAGCAACTATCAAAAGCAAGTTGGCAAGCTGTAAGACTCAGACTTAGGAAGAAGACGATGAAGACTTTGAAGGAATTTCCTTTGGAGAATATCACCCGTGTGAGGCTGGATACAGACAGGATCCTATGGATGACGTGTATGATGATGAGCACAATCCAGATCCCTATAAAGTTTAGATTCCTTTTGGATAAGGTCCTAATCGACTCCACCACCTTTATGTCAAGGTGATAAGGACACGTGACCTTAGTAAGAATCTTTTTATCTCGTCATCACTTTACTTTTTTAAAGTAGTTTGTTTTTTTATACTTTATTAAAGTTAGTTGTCTAGTTATAATCTACTTTTTAAAAGTAGTTTGGCATTTAGCAATCATGGAAATTGCCTAGAAATTTCATTGATCATATCTTGAGAGTATGCTCTCCCTATATAAGGGTATGACACCTCTCTAGTTAAGTATCTTGAAAATTATCTAAACAATTATCCTAGAGCTTGTACAATCTTTCCTCTCTTGTAATCTTCCTCTCTTGAATGTAAGATATTCTTCTTCTTTATTTTCTTTATCTTTTATTTTATTTTTTATAGCATTCTACTCTGATTTATCATACTTCAAGTTAGTATGCTCTAAACTTGCGGTGCGTTTTGTCTTATACCCCAAACTGTAGGGGATTATAATTATTACCATTAGCTTATTTATTTATTTTGGGGAGATATGCAAAAATTGCCCATAGTAGACTTTAAAAAGTTGTAAAAAGACCCACGTCGACTCATAATTCAAGTGAATAGTGACTTTCCTTTTACTTATACGATATGGATTTAAATTCCACTATTATCAATAAATAAACAAGTGTATAGGGTAATATCTCCCTTATAGTAGAATTTGCATTCCAAGCTGCGCTTATAGTGGTTAACCTTACTAGGTCTCGACAAATTCCTAGCTTAAATGATATCCTCGTTAAAATTTTTCTTTTTTTTCTAAAGAAAAACGTCTCAAGGCTTTAAAATAATTTTATATATTTTTCCACCCATACTTTGTGCTGACAAAGCTTGCAATAGTTCATTTGGATTTAGTTCCCCACCAAAGAATCCAATACCATCTCAAATGAAAATAAAACAAAATAAATATAAAAAAAGCGAAATCACTTCATCATTTAATTAACATAACGGGAAACTTAAATTTAGTTGCTATTTTTTAATAAAATATAACCTTTTTACTTATATTTTTATTTTTAGTTTGCGTGGTTCTTAATTTTTTCTAAATAGATCAAATTGACTATTCTGATCAACTTTTTGATGGTCAACTATAACAAAATAATTTTAAAAAAGACAATTTTACCCTTAAAGAATTTAATTAATAGAATTATAATTTTACCTTCCAATTAAAATATAATAAAAATAAATAAATAAATAAAATTAATAAAATAATATTAAAATAAATTATAAAAAACTTAAAAATGTAAAACCTGTTAAAAAAAGATTCAATAAGAAAAATTAACATTTAAAAGAGTAAAGAATAAAAAAAAGGATAAAACTGCTAAATAAATAAAGAATTAAAAAACTAAAGAAAAGTTTTTTGAAAAAACACAAAAATAAAAACATTAACTTTATTTTTTTAATTCTCTATTTTATTTATTTATTCTTTAATTTTTAAATATTAATTTTTCTAATAAAATAACTTAATTTAAATATTTTTTTAATAGATTTTACATTTTTAAGTTTTTAAAATTTAGTTTCATATTATTTTATTAATTATTTTATTTATTTTATTATATTTTAATTAGAAAATAAAAATGTAATTTTATTAATTGAATTCTTCATGGATAAAACTATCTTTTAAATAATTTTGTGATGGTTGACTATCAAAAAGTTTATTAGAAGAGCCAATTTGATTAATTTAGGAAATTTTAGGGACCATACGAACCAAAAAAGGAAACGTAAATAAAAAAATGACGTTTTATCAAAACATAAGGACTAAATTAAAGTTTTCCCTTAAAATAAACAAGGACAAATTACGGCAAAACTATGTGAGGTTTGCTATTTTATAGCCGGTAACAACTTTATAAAAAATTGACAGCGAACTCCTATGCCGTTACCGTTGTCCATTTTAAAAATTTAAAAAGACCAAAATACCTCAAATTAAAAAGGACATATTATAGCAAACCTACCTGAGGTTTGCCATTTTACAGCTGGAAACTACTTTATAAACAATTGACAGCGAACCCCCTGTCGTTACTATTGACTATTAAAGATAACCGTTGACCCTTTTAAAAGTTTAAAAAAGACCAAAATACCCCTAATTAAAAATGGACATATTACAGCGAACTTACTTTAGGCTTGCCATTTTACAGACGGATTTATAGAAAATTAACAGCCTACCCCCATATCATTAACGTTGATCGTTAAAGATAACTGTTGACCGTTTTAAAAGTTCAAAAAGACCAACATACACCTAATTAAAAAAATTAAAAAATTAAAAAACAAAGGGCGAATTGCACTAAAATTTCTCTTAATTTTTTAAAAAAATTAAAAATAAAAAAATTAATTGATCTTCACCGTGAATTGATGAATGATAGAGATCATATTAAAAAAATAATTTTTTTAAAAATAATAATTATAAAAAAATAAAAAAAATAAGTTTTGGTTTGATGGAGATGGAGATGAAGATTCAATCTTCATATTGGATCTCGACTGTTCATTGGAATTGATAGACGATGAAGATCCAATCTGAAAGTTGAATCTCTATCAAGAACAAAAAAAAAAAAAAGAATTACTGAATAGATCCAAATCCAATGATGAAGATTTACTTTTTTAATTTTTTTTTTGTTCTTGATGGAGATCTAATTTCCAGATTGAATCGCTACTGTCCATCAATCATGATAGATGATCAAGATCCAATATGCAGATTGGATCTCTATTTCCATTGTTTTTATTTTTTATTTTTATAATTGTTATTTTTTTTAAAAAAATATTTTTTTTAATATGATCTTTATCGTCTATCAAGATTTATGAATAGTGGAGATCCATTAAAGTTTTTTTTTTATTTTTAAATTTTTTTAAAAAAATTAATAGAAACTCAGGGTACCTTAGTGCAATTCACCCTTTATTTTTATAATTTTTAATTTTTTTAATTAGCAGTACGTTAGTCTTTTAAAACTTTTAAAACGGTTAACGGTAACAACAGGGGGTTTTGCTGTTAATTTTTCATAAAGTTATTCCCAGTTGTAAAATGGTAAATTTCAGGTAAGTTTGCTATAATTTATCCTTTTTTAATTAGGTGTATTTTGGTCTTTTTAAACTTTTGAACGATCAAAAGTATCTTTAACAATCAAAGGTAACAGCAGAGGAATTCGCTATCAATTTTTCATAAAGTTGTTTTTTACTATAAAATGGAAAACCTCAGATAGATTCGCTGTAATTTGTCCAATAAACAATGTGCAAAAGGCGAAAGAAATATGAAATGTAGATAGTGTTTGATTTTTTTTCTTACCGGTTACCACTTAACACCCTAACTTTGGAGGGGTTAGCATGATAAGGGCATTTTTTCCTCTTTAATAATAAGCACCTAAAATTATTTTTTAACTAAGAATATTAATAATATTTATGATTGTTTTTAAATATTTTTTTATATTTTAGATATTTAAATATTTATGAGGTATTTTGAGAATATTAACAATATGTTTCAATGTTTTTATGGGTAAATTATAATAAAATTTATCAATATTTGATATGTCTAGAGTCAACCTGGATTTTTATTAAAGTTATATAAAAGTACTTTTAAATAACATATTTGACTGTTAGAGTTGACCGAAGATAAAAAAAATTATTCTTAAAAAAATAAAAAATAAAAAGATTTTTGAGATATTATTATTTTTCCCCTGTAGTTTAAAAATATATTATTTTACCCTCTGCTTTAAAAATATTTACCATTTTCTCCTTTGCTTTAAAAATATTCACCATTTTCCACCTTAATTTTTAAAATATTAACCATTTTTTCCCCTACCGTTAAAAAAATTAATTTAACTGTTAACTCTCAAAAACAAAATGATAATTAACTATTAATCTGATGAGAAATATCATTATTTGCCCCCTAAGGTTTAAAAAACTATTATTTTACCCCTACTCTTAAAATATTTATTTATTTTTCCTCCTAACAATTATGATAATTGGGCTACGGTTTAGTATTGAGGATAAATAGTAATGATAATAGATAATTAGCTTAGGGTTTGGTGTTAGGGATGGATAGTGATGATGATGCATAGAGAGAAATGGTTTTATTTATTATATTTTTTTATATTTTTATTTTTTTAGATATGGATAATGAGGATGATAATTGTTGTGTATAAAATTATACCAAGCCCAAACAGGCCCGAAACACTAAAACCTAAAGGAAGGCCCAACATATGCTAAAGGCCAAGGGAGCGCCACAGGACCTGACGGGCCCCAAAGCCTAATAAACTACCAAAGAAGGACAACAGAAGATTTGAAGTACCGCACCCAACAGATACCGTGTTCTATGAAGGAGGCAGCCCGTAACTCGCAGACCACGCAGCCCGCAGAAGAAAGTAACTCGAAGCCTCAAATTAAGGAAGAATCCCCATAATACAGGAATTAGCGCAAGTCAACTAATCAGACTTCCAATCAACCTCAAATTCCTCACAATCGGCCATTACATTTATACTAAACCACGTCCATTAAAGGATAGATTTTCTCCCTCAAATCGTGTAATTAGATTCCAACCAGAGAGCAAAGACTCTCACCCCTTCACATTATAAAAGGAGCAGGACACCCATGTTACACAGGTTACGAAATTTCTCAGAAACACGTACGCATAAGCGAGCTTCATCTTCAAATACAAACGAGCTCGACTTAAATAAAAAAACAGTGGATGTAGGCATTCTTCCGAGCCGAATCATTTTTAAAATCTCTCTTTCATTGTCAATTTACAGTATCAATCCCTATAATACAGAGCATTCATCGTTTTACCACGTTGACCAGATTTACACGTCAACAGTTTGGCACTAGAAGGTGGGCCCCTAGAGGATTCAAACCTCTACCCCTAGTAAGAACAATCACTCTTGTACGATTTCTAACATCAAATTTACATGTTAAAGTTGCAGAAATACACCGATGGCGAAAGGCGTAGGCACACGCTCTATGACGCTATGGAGTAGAGACATACCCTCCGTGGAAGAACCCTTGGAGGCCTTCCATCAACCTCCAGTCCTGCCGCCCGCGCCGAACGCACCACCAGTCTTAACCAATGCGTTGCCCGCCATGCCGATAGTCCAGCAAACCACTGCAAACCTGCCAGCGGAGCAGCTCCCTCTATGAGCGAAGCCCCAAAACCACGAGCAGACTGGCCCTTCTTGCCCCCACGACCTTGCTAAAGTGGCAAAAAGACAAGCGGGGCTAGAAAGGATGGTGGCAGACATGACCCGTGTATACCATCTCTTGCTGCAAAATCAGTTGCCCCGCGAGTAGATCGTAGAGAGCATCTTTCCTCTACGGGCTACGGGGAATGAGAGGAAACACCTCGTCCTTCAATACCAGGGACAACATCTCCCGCGAGACAACACTCCACGAGGCGGGATCTCTTTCCACTCTGCCAACGCGGCGAGGTAGATGAGGGCGGAACATGAGGAATCGCGGATAGAGTTTCCTCACCAACGCCCCGTGGTGCACGTTAAAGCAAATGGGGACAGCTACGTGGAACTTAATGATCAGTCATTTATTATCATATAATTACGACCCTTGGATAGTCTCTTTTGATTGTTTTCTTGAGTATTTTTAGTGCTTTTGACATGTTTTCCTTTAGTGTGTAGGTTTAGGGACCCAAGTGATGATTTTATATATTTTTGGAAAAAGTATAATTTCAGTAACTTGATGGAAGGGCCTTGATGAAAGCATCTTAAAGTTCTGGGGCCAAACTGTAAATTCAAAAAGTTAACCCCAGCCATTAGTGAAACGGTGCGTTTTGCACCAAAGGAATTGGCCTTTAGTGGAATGGCGCCGTTTTGGCACCAAATAGCTGGTGCAAAACGGCGTTGTTTTGCTGTTTAAAGAAAAGAAAAAATAAAAGCCAGCAGTGTGCATGGCGATGCACACAGCGCGACTAGCCAGCTCGCGTTCCTCGTCGCGGTGAAGAAGACCAGCCCAGATAGTGAGCAGCGCGAGGGCGACCGCTACCACCCCAGCCCGCGATGCAGAAGAAGAAAGGCGACCAGTGAACAGCGCGAGGAGCAGCGCGACCCAGCAGCTCGCGGTCCAACTCGCGATGAAGAAATGCAGGTGACCAGTGAGCATGGCGAGCTCGAGCGCGGCCATCCCTCTTCGCGGTGCAGAAGCTTCAAGCGGACCAGTGGGCACCGCGACCAAGCGGCTCGACCGTTGGTCGCGGTGGTACTCGCGGCGAAAGAAATCAGCAGCCCCAACTTGCTGCTATAAGAAGAAAGCGATACAGCTCGTGGAAGAAGAGAGAGAGCTCGTGCAGAGGCAGTCCCAGCAGCTCCCAAGCTGCTCCAAGGGTGATCCTTCATCCTTCTTGCTCCTCCAAAACACAACCCAACATCACAAAACACCAAAACAATCTCTAGTTCGTGAGTGTTCATCGAAGAAGACGAAGATCGAAAGTGGAGAAGTTCCAGCCGGACCAAAGCGGGATTTCGATTCTTGAGAGCTTTGATGGGTTGTATTTCATCTCATTAATCTTCTTTTGATTGTTCATTTATGACTATCAGTTGTTAGAACTATTGTTAGGTGATTTACGAAACTATGAACGGATTTGGATTTTATTGTTTGTGAATATATTTTGTGATTTATTTCATGATATTAATTTTGATTATGTCATGATATATTGTTCTTAATAATAATCAATATGTTTTCCATATCCGGAATTGAAACCGTGTGACCACCTCGCATTATCCTCCATTTAATCTGTTTCGTTTTATTTTAATTGTTTTAGTTAATTTAATTTAGTTTAATTATTGTAAATCTTGATTATGAACTAAACTTGTAAGTTAGGATTTTGATGGATCTTATTCTATGATGATTGAATGAATTTATTGTTTAATTTGTTGTAGTTGATTATATTGTTGTTGAGTGGTATTATTGTGCTTAATGCTTTTGAATGTGAAGGCCTACATCTAGATGATAAATTGGTTGTGTGTTATGTACCGAGAGGAGACGCCCACAACGTGCTCGATGTAATGTCCACCACAAGTAGAATTAGATAGAGATATACTAATTTGCTTGTGTGATCACGTAGGGTGCTTATTATGACTAATGCATTCTCATGCACTTCGATATACCATCGAGAGATAGGATATTAGTGTATATGGAATAGGTCCGATTTACCTCGAAAGGGGACTTTGGATAATTTTGATGAACACGGTCATCATCATGAGTAGTTAAACTACAACAATGAGCTTTCATGAAATTCAATTGGATGGATTAGGTAAATTCAAATACCCTAATTAATTTCTCATATTGGTTGTTTGCTTTATTTTTATGTCTTTATATTTTTATCTTTTAATTCGTTCTTTTAAATCTTTCGATTATCCAAATAGAAATAGGCTTGGTTAATTTTAGTACTCAACGCCTAAATATCTCTATGGAGACGATAATTTACTCATCATTTTATTACTTGTGCCAACCCCGTATACTTGCGGGTACAAAAAGGCATATCACTTAACAGAGAACAATGCGGTGCCTCTGCATATAGCACCTTGTGACAACACGTACAACCTTTACATGTGCATGGCCAACGGCCCGAAAGACATGACTGCGAAAAAGGCCGCTAGGCAATACCAGTAGCCGACGCTCACCGGAGACATGCTGATGGTAGCTGACGCCACCGAACGAGCAGGCCTGGAGGTCGCCCAACCCACTAGGCCACGTCCACGTAGAGGATAGCGCCACTTCCAGTACATCGAGGAGGACACCCCCGGTACCGTATACCTGGCCCTTCTATAATGGATAGATTTATTGGAACAGCAGCAAGGAGGCGCCGAACCCGTAGACAAGTACGTAGAACAAAGTTCTTTTAGTTGGGAGATCAATACCGAACCGCTCCTCGAGAGCTTTAAGATGCCTAGCATCCCTATATACCAGGCAGCCGGTGATCCTTTCGACCAACTAGACGCCTATAATGTACAGATGAGCCTACTGATGACTAACAGTAAGGTGAAATGCCTATGTTTCCCGGCCACCTTGGGCAAAATCCTGAGGAAATGGCTAAGGGGACTCCCCACCGGCAGCATAATGAGCTGGAACTAATGCTATGAGCTCTTTTTGAGCCAATACCAGGCACTGAAGAGGTAGCTCGTTCCATCTTGCCACTTGGTGACACTGTTCCAAAAGGCGGACAAGCCGCTGAAGGACCATATAGCCCGCTTCCAGAAAGAGGTAAGCTGCGTAGAAAACCCTTTCGACGACAGCGTGCTTACTGCGATCACTACCAGACTGCGAAAAGATGGCGAACTATATCGAAACATATACAGTAACGTGGTAAAGACTCTCAAGGACTTCTACAAGCGGTCCAACATGCACATCCGGATGGAAGAAGCTTTCGGACTCAAGAGGCACCCTAAGAAGAACAGAAGTAGGAGCTCGCGGAGCAGGAACAGGCGAAAGGAAGGCGGACAGGGAGATAACCGCAACCGCCACAGAAACGACGCCTCACAGGTTCAAGTGGCAAAGAATGCAAGGAATGACGAGGAGCGGTGAGGCGGGGGCTGCTACCAGACTTACTTGTAGCTGACCAATTCCCGGGACCACAACTTCAGCACGGAAAAGAACAGGGAAGATTTTGAGAGACCGTCTCCCATGAGAATGCCCACAAGAACCCGCAATATGAGCAAATTTTGCCACTACCACAACGAAGTGGGTCACAACACTTCCGAATATTACGAGCTAAGGGACACAATAGAGGGTCTAATCAGACGAGGGCGCCTAGGGGACTACATGGTATGTCCCCAAAACCAACAGCAACCCCAACAACCACAACCACTACAATAACAGCAACAGCAACAAATGATCGAGCCCATTCACCTGGAGCCAATACTGAATAGGCCCGCAGTGAGAGCCATTCACACCATCCACGGGGGACTTCACCCCGTAGGAACAAACAACAGGTCGCTGGCGCGACATGTAAAGGAGGTTGCGCAACCCACCTTAAGAATGATGAGCGTGGACGAACAGCCCATGAAGCAATGCCGGAGCATGGCAGAAGGAGTAACCTTCACAGTTGCAGACATGCGGGGAGTACATTGGCCACATAACGATGCTATTGTTATCATGGCAACAATCGGAGGAGTGGCAATTTACAAGACGATGGTCGATAATAGGAGCTTAATGAACGTCCTGTACAAGGCGGCCTTTGAGGTGATGGGACTGAAAATGAGCCATCTGCGCCCTTTAAACGAACCTCTCTGCGGTTTCATGGGTGACTCAATTATCCCCTTGGGATCAATCACCTTACCCCTCACTTTGGGAGAGTAAGGTCGCCAAGTGACCACTATGGCTCTCAACGATCTGGAAGTGATCTCTTCTACCAAGCATCTGACCCTGAAGTTCCCAACCATCAGGTTCGGCACAAAAGAGAAAGCAGCCAAGGCCAAAACCGCTGCCCTTATCACCGCAGCCCCATTGCACTTGCAATGACCGAGTGAGAGCTCGATGTCGCTCCACCAAAAGACTGGTGAAGACTTGTCTAGCATAAGGGCATGGAATGCGGATCCAATCTAAGTTTTCATTGGGCCGGTTACAAGAACACGTGCCAAGAAATTCCAAAATGCGTTAAGTGGGCTAATTCAAGGGATTTAGGCTCAGGCATGTTCATGGAGGCCCATTAAAGGTGATGAACGAATCCAAGCCCTATTTAGCATGATTCAAGTTTAAGAAAGTCAAATGGGCGTGCATTAAAGGCTGGAGTAATCTGATTGGCCTTAGTGAATATAATTCTACTTAAGGAGGAGGCAACCTAATTCGTAAGGGTAATTTTGGGACATCATAACTTTTAATTGGTTAGGTTTCTGGAGGCGTGTACGTAGGACTTATCAAAGATCATGATCTTAGCTTCAAATTCGAACTTGGAATCAGATTAATTGAAGGTCACATGAGAAAGATATGGCCAGACTTTTCATAGTGCCCAGATTCATCCTACTTTGACAATTTTGTTGTCTTACTTTGATAATTGAGTTATCTTTTGCTAAATTCAAAAACTTCCAGCTTTGAGGGTTGTCTTTTATCAACAAAGTCATTAATTCAACCTCCCTTTTCTTATTTTCGTTTCCCATGCTTGGAGGGTTGTTCCAAGTCATTTTTATTTTCTATTTAAACTCTTTTGTTAGTCATTTTATGTACCTTTGATGAATTTCAAACAGAATTGTGAGTTAAAATCTCTTTTGGGCTCTTTGAAGAACTTGTGAACTTATCAGATTACTCTGTGGCGTTCGTACCCTAACTTATCAATCAAGTTTTCCATCCTTGATTGTGGCGTCCTCTTAATACCAAGGTTCGTACCTTCTCTATAGGTGTTGGGTCGCGGTTTCCATCCTAAACCTGAAAGTAGAGCAGTCCTAGATAGTAATCTTATTACGGGTTTTGTCACAAGTTGACGGGGTTCGTATCAAAGACCAGGGAGGCTGGGGCATAATGAGATAAAAGGAATATAAAAGTCCTTATGTATATTATCTCAAATCAATAAAAGAAGTGTTTTGTTACAAAAGCTCTCACGGCAGATCTGCCCGCTCGACCTTGGGGGGGCCAAGGGGATACAAAAATACTATTATAAAAAATAAAATAAAAAACACCCTGCCCCCGGCTGCAGAGAAGCACTCCTCGCAAGCTCGTTAACAAGAAAGTCTCCTACTTTCCAATCTATGAGTTCGCCACGAGCTTGTTAACTAGAAAGTTCCCTACTTTCCAACTTACAAGCTCGCCTCGGACTTGTTAACAAGAAAGTCCCCTACTTTCCAACCTACAAGCCCGCCTCGGGTTCGTTAACGAGAAAGTCCCCTACTTTCAAACCTACGAACCCGCCGAAAAAACTGGGGCACAGAATTTGACGCAAAAACCCGCCTACCTGACTGCTCGCGGGCTCTCTGACTAGCTGTGTCATAGGAATACTTGGAGGAACAGACCTAGAGTTATAGACGTTGACACCAAAACCCATTAACCAATATGAACACTCTAGGTGAAATACTCCCCGCCCAAGTATTGACAGAGACTCGCGAATGTGGGCCGCTGTAACGCCCCAGACACAGCGAAGTCACTACTTGCGACATTTGGTCTCTTTAGAAGCCACCCAAACAATGGCCTCAGGAACTGTCCAAACATGACCTCCTAAGGTACTGCCCAAACAATGACCTCAGGAGCTGCCCAAGCTAGGCCTCCTTAGTAGCTGCCCAAAATAGGCCTCCTTAGGAGAAGCATAAACTAGCGAAATTTCGCCAAAGGGCCACAGGCCCCCAAAACTAGCACGGGTAGCATATGAAGTGGCTGGCCTCCTCCAGGAGCCACACCAGAGGTTGATAAGGCTCGCCAACATGAGCAGCTCTTCAGCTCTCCAAAAAAATATAAACGGCGACGATGCTCGGAGAAACCGGAGAAGACCAGCCCACAAGCCCTTAAAGTGACTAAGGCCGAGAAGACTAGCTTGTAAGCCCTTAAAATGACTAAGACCGCTAACACTACGCCCAGTGGAGAGACCTCCCCGAGCTAAGGATCCACTACGACCCCCACAAGGAAGTCGCCCACCAGGTTATAAGCTACTGCTTAAATTTATGTCTTAAAATTCTTACTTATGCACGCATATTTGCTTAAATCTGATAAAGATAGAATTGATAGAGTTATACTAACATACTTGAATAGAGCTTCTAAAGATAACTGGTGAATCTCTACACACACTCGAATAAGGATGATAGGTGATAAAGCCGAAATAAATGAAAACAAATAGCAAAATAAATTCATATATTAGGGCCACGTAATGGGCAGATATTACAGTAAGTACAAAGATTCATCATGACTAGAAAGATACAAACTAGTTAATCAGCTCGAATACAAGCAGTTCTCCCGAAAGGATCAGAAACTGTTAAGGAAGCTATAGTAGCCAAGCTCTAGACTGTTGAATAACTTCTTAGCACCCCAAAACTCAGTTCACTATCATACTTTGCATGATTGAAAGTAATAGCTGGGTTTTCGAAGGCAAGGGGAAATTGCCTGGTGTCATTCCACGGTAGACATACACGTCTGAGACCTGCCAACAAAAAGCTCGCCTATGAAAGAACCTATCTTGTTAAAGTTCCACCATAAAGCTCACCCAAACATGCCACCCTCATCAGAAATGTTGCATGGAGAAGCTCGTTTGCAGTGGAAAAAGGAATCTTTCTTGTTGTTAAAGTTCCACTGTAGGACCAGCTCCAAATCAGCATCTCGGTCGCAGTAAAAGCTCGCTTTGGAAAGAAGAGAGAGCTTTCTAATTATTGAAGTTCCATCCCATGCAACAAGCTCGAAGTTCATTGCCCAAGCCAAGATATTGTGCCGATAAGCCAAAATAAACTCGAGTTCACTACAATGCCCGAGGAGTCACACGGTACAGGCTCCGAATTCACCATCTCGCTTTGGAAATTATGAGGCCGCATATATCCCAAGTTCACTAGTTGTGCTTAGGGGTTCGTTCGGAGTAGCTCGCTCATGTATAGACAGAATCGATCCACCGTTGATCCTCTGCCTCAGAACAAGTTTGAGCTCATAGCAGCACGCAGCTGCCGGAATAAAGAGATCATTATAGCCGCATCAAAAAGGTGATGCGATAGCTATACGCTAAAGACCTGTTGAGAGGGATGATTGAGCTTAACCATCACTTCCGGGAGAGATGCCCCGGATCCAGCCAAGCAGGATGTCTCAACCTTGGCCATCTTTCCCGTCCCCAGTGTCCTGACCATCGCCGAGAGCTCCAATAACGCCGACAGCCTACAGCTCCTCAAACTCCCTAATCAGTTGAAGGGAGTTTTAGAAAACGTTTGATTATCGTATAACATGCGTAATTAGGTTTCAAAAATATTCTTTTAATTGAAAAACTATTTTTTAATCAGGAAAGAGTTCCTGTATATACGTAAAAAAGGATTCCATGAAATTACATACATTTTTCTTGATTTTCTTTTTCTGAATCTTCGATCTACCACCACATCTTCCGAACTATGACCCAACACATTTGTGGGCACGTCACAAAAAGAGATGGAGGTCACGTGAAAAGAATGGACAGAGAATCTCTTCTCCCTAGGGCCGGCCGAATCCTGCAAGAAAGGGGAGAGTCAGAAAAAACTTTTTTCTCTTTTCTCTCTTTTTGCCTTGGCCGAGCTCCCTTTCTTTTTCACTTGTGTGTTAGGTTAATTTTTTTTTCTAGCTATATAACACTTATATAGTAGTCCTTTAGGGTTTTAGTTTGACCAAGTCAAAATAGGATTCTAAATCCTATTTATTTTTAGTCTCCCTAAGAACTTGAACCTGTGACTTTTTGGACTATTAAAATAATCTAATTATTTTAATTCTTTTGTCCTAGTCATTATTTAATCACATGACCTCATATTTAATAAATAGAATTATTAATTATTAATTATTAATTTCTATTATTTTATTAAATATTTAATTAATTAAATAATCACATTATTTAATTATTCTCTTTTATTTAAATCATATTACTTTCGTAATACTATTAATTGGACCATCCAATTAATCTACTGTGACCCTCGTTACCAACAACCAGGGCTAGCAAGAGGACCTAATGGACCTACAGTTTTGAGCTCCAATAATACTTAGTAATATTAATTAAAACTCTTTAATTAATATTTCACGATTATTAACCTCGGAGTTATTCTACTAAAAATCCGAGACTGCACTCTCAGAACTGTAGACATGTTTATACAATCTGAAGTCTCAGTATCCATTGATATAGCTAATTGCATATGGTGTGATTCTCCACAAATAGTTCATAACTAGAACTGGGTCATAAAGTCCGTTATACCCCTCTAGAAATATCTTTTCCTTTTAAGTACCATTGATTCTCTAATGAACAATTAAATCTTGTCTTCCTTTCGGAAGAAGGAGAGCGCTCATAATTGTTCAAGCCCCTAATCAACCCTTAAGGGAACTACTCATCTACTTCAATCAAATAAAGGAGTGAATTCCCTATTGTGTTCAAACCTTCCCAGCCACAAGCCAAACCGCAACTCCAAGATACCGAAGTATTGGTCGAGATTCACATCAACCTCACTTATGGTAACTCAAAAGCCACGATCCAACCTGAAGGAGTCGATAAGACACTCAGGATTAAGATCACCTATAAATAGCCATCGTTTATCAATTATATATGAATCTCATCTACTAACGGATCTTGGTGAGAGATTCATATAAATCATGGCCCAGTCCTATATGATCTCATCATATAAGGTGCCTCCATTCTCATGTCAACTACATGAGCAGTATAGGATAAGACTACCGTACTTTACAGAATGGACTGCAGCAGTTGATCAATCATAAACAAAGTACCCAGCTTTGTTCGCTCTCTACGGACTCTTTAGATTGCATGTCTCAAAATGAATCATCTCTGTATATGACTATTATATATACTCATTATGATATTACATCTTGCAATCTAGGATGTTCTTGCACAATACAAATGTATTACTGAATATAAAGCATTTATAGACTTAAATGATAATCTGAAAAATTATTATAAAGTCTTTAACCATTTACAATTACAAGCTTTAGGGCATAAATCCCAACAATCTCCCACTTGCACTAAAGCAGATAGGACATGTCTCGTAATCCTAGACCCTCTAGGTGACCTTCAAACACTTTAGTCGTCAAGGTCTTCGTAAATGGATCAGCCAAGTTATCTTGCGACGTAATCCTCGTCACGACCACGTTTCCTCGTTGCACTATCTATCTGATGAGATTTTTTTTTGGATAATGTAAGTATATTAACCAAAGAGACAAAACAAAAGCAAAAGGGCATACCCTAGCGAGAAGATCACAAGGTCAGACAAGGGAGAGACCCCATACCAACCAAAACTAAAAACACAGCAAAGCAATAGAACGCTAAGCACAAACCTTGTCACAGGGTACAACCAAAAGTAATCCACCAGAATAACAGAAAAAGGGACAAGCCCCCTAAAAGGCAAAACAAGCGAATTACAAAAAAATAGAATCAGATAAACCCCAAGACTGTTGGAGCCACCTATTAGCAGGAGAAGGCACTACACCAGATAAGGAATTAAGACGCATACAAACATCTCTAACAATGGAACGAACAACCACGGTAACAGGTTTAGGTAACTCGTCATGCATACTAGCATTCCGCTCAAGCCAAATAACATAGACAGCAGTCGCAAGCATAATACGCACCACCCACCCACGAAGCTTCCGACCATGAAAATGACAAGACCAAAGAATAGTAACCTCCCAACAACGAACACACAAAGGTAACCTGGATTTCCGCAAAAGAGCAAACCAAACCTCGCAAGAATAAGAATAATAATAAAAAAAAAAAAGATGAGGGACATCCTCACAACTCCCTCCACAAAACACACAACGAATAGCCGGAATCAAGCCATAAACAAGAAGGTTATCCTGAGTAGAAAGAGCACCCCTAATGGCTAGCCAGAAGATGAAAGCATGTCTAGGAATTGCTTTAGAATGCCAAACGGACCTAAACCAATCCACAGATGGCTGTTGGGACCGAAAAGCCTCCCAAGCATTACGAACAGAGAAAGCCCCACGAAAGTCCTCAACCCAACATAAAGTATCAGCTTGAGAGTTATTAGGCCTCAAGAAATTAGGGATACCACTAATAATGTTCATCTAATTCCCGGTCAGGGAACGAGGCCAAGCCTAATCCCTCCCCTGTTGAGATGATATTTCATCTCTATATACTTCCCTCTTTTATGGCTTCTTGGTTCTTTAGAATTGGTCACAGCTCCACTATTATCACAATAAAGTGTCATAGGCCTATCTACATCTGGAACAACTTCCAGATCACTCAAAAACTTTCGGAGCCAAACAGCCTCCTTAGTTGCTTCCCAACATCAGCTCCCCAACGCCCTTACCAAGAAAGCCCTGCGGCAAGTTTGGATGATGAAACCAAATGCTAAAGAGAAGGTCATGATGAACTTTATCAGTCACAGCCGCCCTCTCCTCTTTCCAACGCTCTTCCCCTTGAGCAAGCTCCTGATTGGCCCTAACCAAGCTCTGCCTTAGCTCCTCCATGAGTCCCTGGGCTTGACCTACCTCTTCATGGGCCTGACCAACCTCGATCTGCTTCTCTTGTAATGCATTAGTCAATTATTTCAGCTCTATCTCCATGGCCTTCTCGCGAGCTCGAGACTTCTAAAGTTTCGCCACCAGTTCCTTCTCACGACCCTCTATGGCAGCAAGCTTCTACTTCGTCTTCAAAAGCTCATCACGAAGGAATCTCCTCTCTGTATCACTGTCTTGAGATTTGAGCATCGTTTTGTAGGATAAGCTAGCAGTCTAGCAAAAGAAGAACAAAATGAGCACAACAGGAAACAACACATGGGTATACAAAACGAGCTCGAAAAAACCCAAACTTACCATGAGGGCGTGACGGAGTAACGAATGATGGAGTTCGGGACCCTCATCCCCCCAATGCGCTACATCAGACCTCCAGTAAGGAACTCCTCATAGAGCGTCGGAGCTCGTTTGAGGTATTCCTGTGCAAACTCACTGAGGCCAAGATGGATAAGCAGCTAGACCAGCTATAATGGAAGGGACTGGTATCACCCTCTGAACGAGCTACTCCACACAGGCATCAAAATCGACCCCCTTCCCCTTTCAGGAAACACCCTCAACAATGGCAACAGATGATAAGGTGCTGCGAACAAGGCCTTCCAGAAGCAAAACCTGGTCGCCCTTGCTAGAAGCATCCAACTTTGCCTTTTTGATAGAAACAATGAGCGGGGTTCTAGGCGCCCTTTTCTTTGAAGGGGTTTTCTTTATATTCAAGCTCCCCTTTGAACCCCACGATAGTTGCTGCTGCTGCTGATAAAGTCCAGCACCCGGTAGAGCCTGACCCTAGGGGCTGACAACGGCCGTTTGCTTGACCTGACCTGCCAGAAAAACCTCCCCGCTAGGGGCACGTGAGCTAGCCGCTTCAAAGCCCTGCATCGCCAAGCATTGCGGCACCCCGCTGTGATCAGGAGTAAGCTTGAACTCTACCAGAAGCTCCTCAGTGACCCACCTGTAGGCACCCAGCTTCCTCGGATCTTGAGGGACCAAGGCTGTAAGAGTGTCAAGGGCCAGCTTCTCATCATCAAAAAGAAAAGTATTCGAGCCCGTGCCCTCTGTTAACAAACACAAAAAAAAAAGGGTAAGTAAAAAAAATGATGATGATGAAAATAGGCAAAGAGATCAGAGCCGACTTACTAGGCTGCAGCACGAAACCCCTATTCTCCAGGAGCTCGACCTCGGGACCCTTGACGAAGAAATAACTCATCTTGTAGTCCCCTCCACCATTCCAGGCAGAACTAGTCTGCAACAGACCCCGGAGCTCGTCAGCTCGAACGGACAGGTAATGCAACCCCTCAGGAAGGGAGTCCTCAGAAGCCCCCCGTAGTAAAGGGCACATCTTCAGGGTGAAGCAGTGCTTCAGGACATTATCGTTGGGTGGAGGGAGCCCGCTCCTCCTGAACAAAAGGAAGAGGATGAAGAGCTGGTTATACGAGCTAGGAACGAGCTGCATGGGGACCAGCTTCAAAAGGTTCAGCGTATCTATAAGGAACTGACACGGGAGTATTCCATAACTTGACCTCGGTCCAAGACGCAAAGGAAGTTCGAATTCTCACTATGGTTTATTAAGCATGTGAATCTGTTCGCAGGAATAACAATCAATTCGCGCAGTGAGTTCACGAGGGCCATAACTTTTGATCATGATGGAATCACGATTCGTTCCTTATGTTATTGGAAAGATAAAAGCTTTAACTTCCTTTTCTTATTTTGAAGCAAGTCATTTGGAGTATCCAAGAGAGAGTTATGACCGAATTCGTTCTAGTGGTCTGCTAGTTAACTAATTCAATGCATTTCGGGAAATGAAGAGTCTCTATTTATTTTCAAGTTTCTAAGTCAACTTTTGCTTTTATTTCTTCTTATTATCAGATGAAAACTTTTATATTTTATGTTTCCCATGCTTAAAGGGTTGTTCCAAGTCATGTTTTTCTATTTAAAGTCTCATGTAAATCAGATTAAGAACTTTTGATGAATTTTAATGAAAATTAGAACTCTTTGAGTTTTATTTCTCCTAACTTTGTATCTCTTCGGTAGATTTTCTTAGAGTGGTGAGTTTTATCCTTGGTTCTATATCCTTGGCTGGTTGAGAAGGTGTTGTTTCTGTATCCCTTTAGATTAGTCTTGGTTGTGAGCCCTTTTGCTAGTTTATTAAGGGTGGTGATATCTGTATCCCTTGACAAATTAGTTAATCTATCTTTATTTGTTCTTGTGTGAGTAAGGCTGGTTTGGGCATTTCTCTTGTGCTTAAACTATCCGTGAGTGTGTTTGACATCTTTAGATATTATTTAGGGTTGTTCGGCACCAGATTTGGTATCAAAGCACGGTTCCAAACAAGTTTTGTTTTGTTGGCATGGTTCCTTACTTCTTCACTTGGTTCTTGTGTTTTGAGTTGCTATAATGGTGGGTCATGGTCGTTTGCCTACTGTTGAAGAAGAGACACACCCTCAAGAAGATCCACGAGACCTTATCATAGAAGATATGAGGCAACAAATTGAACAACTCTATTTGCGAATGCGTGTGTATGAAAATCGCAGGCAGGTGAATGGTGGACGTGATGCAGAACAAGATGATGCTTACAGCCGTGAATCGGACAATGGCACTTCTCCTTATCCGCATGATTTGAGAGCTTTAGGGTATAGAGAGTGTGACAAACATTGAGGTTTCAATGCAAAAGTGGAGATTCCGGAGTTTGAAGGCAAGTCACAACCAGATGAGTTCGTGGAATTGTTGAATACAGTTGATCGAATCTTTGATTATCAAGATGGGCCTGAAACTAAGAAAGTAAAGCTTGTTGTCATCAAGTTAAGGAAGCATGCATCATTTTGGTGGGAGAATCTTAAGAGACAGCGAGAAAGAGAAGGGAGAAGTAGGATCGTTACATGGGAAAAGATTAAGAAAGAGTTGAAGAGGAAATACCTTTCGGATAATTATCGGCAAGATATCTTTTTGAAGATCCACAACTTTCGACAAAAAGACCTCTCGGTGGCCGAGTATATTGCTGAGTTTTATAATCTCATGTTAAAGGGAGATGTTGCGGAGCCGAAAGAGCAGTCCATGGCACGTTATCTTGGCGGTTTAAATTATGAGATTTCTAATGTGGTGCAACTACAACCATATTGGAGTCTTAATGATGCATGTAAGCTTGCTCTTAAGGTGGAGAAGCAACAAAAGGAGATGCGTAGCAGGGGTTCTAAGTATGGTTCAAGGGAAGCCTTTGCTAATAAAAGAAGCACTTCAAGTTTAAAGCCTTCTGCAACAAACAAATCCAATACAAAAGCTTTGACATCAAAAGGAGAAGGTGTGATGTCTAAGCAACAACAAGAGTCTAGTTCTTCTAATACAAATTCTCGTA
Organism: Xanthoceras sorbifolium; assembly: GCA_003430845.1. Lineage (NCBI taxonomy): Eukaryota > Viridiplantae > Streptophyta > Magnoliopsida > Sapindales > Sapindaceae > Xanthoceras > Xanthoceras sorbifolium. Next base: position 13,308,484 of record CM010609.1, on the reverse strand, counting down.
GATGTTTCAAGTGCCAAGGATTTGGGTATATTGCTTCCGAATGTCCAAATCACAAGATCATTTCATTGATTGAAGAAAACGGTGTTGAAGATGATTTAGCTCCAGAATTGAAAGAAAATGAGTATGAAAATGAAGAGAATGCAGAAGATGTGACCTATGGAGATAATGGTGCTTCTCTGGTCGTTCAAAGAAGTTTAAGTGTGGTTAGAGAAAAGGAAGAGGAAGATTGAGTGAGAAAGAATGTGTTCCACACCAAGTGCACTTCTCATGGCAAGATGTGTATTGTGATTATTAATAATGGCAGTTTTGAGAATGTAGTGTCTTCTAATATGGTTGACAAGTTGGGCCTTAAAACTCGACAGCGCCTACATCCTTACAAACTATCATGGCTTTAAAATGACAACGAGATTAAGGTGAATAAACATTGCCTTGTTTCCTTTTCAATTGGTAAAAATTACAAAGATGAAGTTTGGAGTGATGTAGCTCCTATGGATGCATGTCATTTACTACTAGGGAGACCTTGGCATTATGATAGGCGTGTGTTGTATGATGGGTTTAAACATATGTATTATTTTGTTAAAGATGGAATTGAGATGGATCCTAGCAAGTTGGAATCTATTCTTAATTGGTTCGAGCCAAAAACAATCCATGACATCCGTAGTTTTCATGGACTTGCATCTTTTTATTGATGTTTTATCAAGGGGTTCAGTTTTATTGTGGCTCCTATTACCGAGTGCTTGAAAGGGAATGGTTTCAAGTGGACGGATGAGGCTAGAAAAAGCTTTGAGCTAATCAAGAGAAAAGTGACCGAAGCTCCAATCTTTCACTTCCAGATTTTGCAAGGGTGTTTGAGGTTGAGTGTAATGCTTCAAATGAGGGTATTGGTGCTGTTCTAAGCCAAGAAGGGAAGCCTATTGCATTCTTTAGTGAGAAGCTGAATGATTCTTGCAAGAAATATTCCACTTATGATAAGGAGTTCTATGCAATCTATAGAGTTTTGAGTCATTGGAGTCAATATCTTCTTGCTAAACCATTTGTTCTTTATTCAGATCATGCAGCTTTGAAGTTCATCAACAGCCAACATAAGCTCAATCGAAGACATGCAGTATGGGTGGAATTTCTTCAAGCATATAACTTCACAATTAAGCACAAAGTGGGTGTTCAAAATGTAGTGGCAGATGCTTTGAGTAGGAAGCATTCCTTGCTGTCCATAATGGAAATTAAAGTGGCGGGGTTTGAGATCTTAAAAGAATTGTATGCAGTTGATCCATACTTTAGTAACATTTGGCAACAGTGTGAAAAGAGATCATTTGTGAGCAGTTCTTGAAGCATGATGGGTATTTTTTCAAGACCAATCATTTGTGTGTGCCTCAATGTTCACTTCGACAAATCATTATTATGGAAGTTCATGACAGCGGAATAGGTGGTCATTTTGGGAGAGATAAGACTTTTGCTCTTGTGGAAGAAAAGTTTTATTGGCCTAAGATGACGAGAGATGTAGCTAGACATGTGCAGCAATGTAGGGTTTGTCATGTGGCGAAAACTCATAGGCAAAATATAGGGTTGTACACACCGCTTCCAGTAGCACATGCTCCTTAGGAAGATGTTAGTTTGGATTTTGTGATAGGGTTACCAAGAACTCAAATGAACAAAGACTCTATCATGGTGGTTGTTGATCGATTCTCAAAAATGGCTCATTTTGTTCCTTGCACAAGACTAATGATGCTTCTTATATTTCAGATTTGTACTTCAAAGAGATTGTGAAGTTCATGGTGTTCCAAAGTCAATCATTTCAGATCGCGATTCAATGTTTTAAGTCATTTTTGGCGTACACTTTGGAAGAAGCTGGGTACTAGTCTCAATTTCAGCTCATCTTATCATCCATAATCCGATGGGCAAACGGAAGTGGTTAATCGCAGCTTGGGAAATCTTTTGAGGTGTTATGTAGGAAAGAATATTAGGCAATGGGATTTGATCTTACCTCAAATCGAGTTTGCTTACAATTGCTCAAAAAGCTAAGATACCAATCATAGCCCGTTTGAGGTGGTGTATGGTAAGAATCCTATCAGCCCTTTGGATTTGATTCCTATTGTTTCTAATAAAGATTTCAGTGGAGATGCTGATGCTAGAGCTGGAGAGATCAAAAAATTACATACTCAAGTTCAAGAGAAGATTGTAAAGCAGAATGAGAAGTACAAGAAAGCTAAAAACAAGCACCGCAAGCATGTTGAGTTCAAGGAAGGAGATTTGGTATGGATTCATCTTAGTAAAGACCGTTTTCCAAAAGGAAAATATGGTAAGCTAAAGCCAAGAGCTGATGGTCCATTCAAAGTACTTCAACGCATTGGAGAGAATGCATACAGGATCGAGCTACCAGATTCTTATGGTGTGTCACTAACTTTCAATGTGACTGATTTATCACCTTATCATAGTAATGATAGCATTTCAGATTTGAGGCCAAATCTTTTTCAACCTGGGGAGATTGACAAGAGAGTTTTCCATAGCTTGAACTCGATCCAAGACACAAAGGAAGTTCAAATTCTCACTATGGTTTATTAAGCATCTGAATCTGTTCGCGGGAGTAATAATCAGTTCGCGCAGTGAGTTCGCGAGGGCCATAACTTTTGACTAAGATGGAATCACGATTCGCGCCTTATGTTACTGGAAAGATAGAAGCCTTAACTTCATTTTCGTATTTTGAAGCAAGTTATTTGTAGTATCCAAGAGAGAGTTATGACCGAATTCGTTCTGGTGGTCTGCTGGTGGCCTAATTCAATGCAATTCGGGAAATGAAGAGTTTTTCTTTGTTTTCAAGTTTCTAAGTCAACTTTTGCTTTTATTTCTTCTTGTTATCAGATAAAAGCTTTTATATTTTATATTTCCCATGCTTGGAGGGCTGTCCCAAGTCATATTTTTCTATTTAAAGTCTCATACAGATTAAGAACTTTTGATGAATTTTAATGAAAATTAGAACTCTTTGAGTTTTATTTCTCCTAACTCTGTATCTCTTGGCTGGATTTTCTTATAGTGGTTAGTTTTATCCTTAGTTCTGTATCCTTGGCTGGTTGAGATGGTGATGTTTTTGTATCCCTTTAGATTAGTCTTGGTGGTGAGCCCTTTTGCTAGTTTATTAAGGGTGGTGATATCTATATCCCTTAACAAATTAGTTAATCTATCTTTATTTGTTCTTGTGTGAGTAAGGCTAGTTTCGGCATTTCTCTTGTGCTTAAACTATATGTGAGTGTGTTTGACATCCTTAGATATTGTTTAGGGTTTTTCGGCACCAGGAACCCCGGCATAGGGAACCTCAGACCCGCTTCCAAATGGCAGCAACTAACAGCAACGAAACCAGGGGGTGGGTAAGCAGCCCTATCAGCCACCTTTGGTACTAGCACTTGATGAGTGGCAGGGAACCAAAAATTTCATATTAACTCCATCAGTTGTCCTCGCTGTACTTTAGAAAGGGCGGACAAGAAAATATCCCTCATCCGGTGCAACCCCTTGTAATCAGCCTAGGGAGACTGTCCAGAAGCTCCACGCCGTTCACTATCTCCACCTCACTCGACCGGTTGAGGTTGTCAGCCTGGTCCCGAGGTATGGCATTCAGGACCTGTGGGATGAAGAGATCACCGAGTGACCTAAGGTAGGAGTCTCCGTCACTTTGCCTTTACGGGATCCTTAAGCACTTGAACCAGATATCTGAAAAAAAAATAAAAAAAAATAAAAAATAAAAAATAAAAAAAGTGTTGGGTTTTTCACCCTCAAAATATCAACTAGGAAGCCAAGCGTGAAGATTCAAGGAAAAAGACGACGACGGCAGAAAGCGTGCATTAGAAGAAAAGGAAAAGGATAGAAGAAATCTACCGTAGAAAAGAAGCGAGAAACGAGAAGCACAATGAACCAAGGTGGCAAACTCACAAAAAAGAGAAGAACCTAAAGAGATGCCCCCAGAAAATCAAGAGCCCAGACGAAACACTACTCTGAAGGTAAGAAGCGGAGGAAAGTATTCTAAGAATTAGAAAAAAAATGGAAAACTAAGGACAGACGGCAACATATATTAAGACGAGAAGCCAAAACCGTTAGATCGGGGTAATAATTACCCAGAAGAAGATCAACAGTCATCATTCAACCTTGGGATATGGCGGGATAATCGAAAGGGCGTTAATTTGACTCCTTCATTAAATGTACAGTACAAACGTGGCACTTGACGTGACCCATCCCACTCTCTGAGAAGCAAACCGCCTCCAGCGTTTGAAACTTGCGACCCCAAAGGGCGACTTGTGAGCTTCCCGAAGAAGCCACCCAATAACTGCTCATTAAAGACAACTCGCATAAAAAGGACTCTCAAGCTTCCACCCCGAAGTCTTCAAGCTTGAGGCTAAGGGGCTAATGTTGTGTATAAAATTATATCAAGCCCAAACAGGCCCGAAACACTAAAAACCCAAAGGAAGGCCCAACACACGCAAAATGCCAAGGGAGCGCCACAGGACCTGACGGGCCCCAAAGCCCAATAAACTACCAAAGAAGGATAGCAGAAGATTTGAAGTACCGCACCCCGCAGATACCGCATTCCACCAAGGAGGCAGCCCGTAACCCACAAACCACGCAACCCGTAGAAGAAAGTAGCTCGAAGCCTCAAATTAAGGAAGAATCCCCATAATACAGGAATCAGCGCAAGTTAACTAATCAAACTTCCAATCAACCTCAAATTCCTCACAATCAGCCATTACATTTATACTAAACCACGTCCATTAAGGGATAGATTTTCTGTCTCAAATCATGTAATTAGATTCCAACTAGAGAGCAAAGACTCACGGCCCCTTCATATTATAAAAGGAGCGGGGCACCCCTGTTACACAGGTTATGAAATTTCTCAGAAACACGTACGCATAAGCGGGTTTCATCTTCAAATACAAACGAGCTCGACTTGAATAAAAGAACAGTGGATGTAGGCATTCTTCCAAGCCAAACCACTTTAAAAATCTCTCTTTCATTGTCAATTTACAGTATCAATCCCTATAATACAGAGCATTCATCGTTTTACCACGTTCACCAGATTTACACGTCAACAATAATAATATGAGGTATTTTAAATTTTTTATTTTTATTAATAAATTTAATGGTTTATTATTATTATTTAAATATTTTAATGGGTGATAGTTATTTATAGTTTTCATCAAGATTATAGTAGACTTTTTATATTTTTAGCCAAATGTGTGTGTGTGTGTGTGTGTATTGAAGCATATATTTTACTTTTTTAACCTTAGGGAGGAAAATAAGAAATATTTTAAGAGTAGAAGTAAAATGATTTTTTTTTTTAAACCTTAGGAGGTAAATAATAATATCTCTTATTAGATTAATAGTTAATTACCATTTTATTCTTAAGAATTAAGGGTTAAATTAGTTTTTTTAACGGCGGGGAGAAAATGGCTAATATTTTAAAAAGCAGAGTGAAAAATGGTGAATATTATTATAGTAGGAGAAAAATAGTGAATATTTTAAAAGTAGATGGTAAAACGATGAATTTTTCAACTTCAAGGGGAAAATAATAATATCATATTTTTCACAAATTTCCTCTAAAGTTGATCAGTTTTTGGTCTTCTTTCTTCTTTTTGTCAATCATCATGATCCTCTTTTATCATAACCATCTCATCTTCATCACAATCCATCATCGACGGAATTCAACTCCCGAACATCATCACAAACTCGTCTTCATCTCCATCATAACCAATCAACACAAATGAAAAAAAACATATTTCATAAATTTCATCTCCATCAATTAAAATAAATCCACAAAAAAATAAATTAAAAAAAATAGTGATTGGAAATCAATCATCATCACCACGACCACCACCACCTTATTTTGTTTCTTCATTAACCAAAAAAATAGAGTTAATTACACTTAACCTCCCTGAGGTTTGACTAATTACATTCGGAATCAAAGTTTGCATTAATGAACACTAACCTCCCCTCACGTTAACGTTGACCGTTAAAATGACCGTTGACTTTTTTCAAATTTTTTAAATGACCAAAATACCCCTGTCACAAATTTTTTTTACTGTTCATTAAAAACAAAAATTAATGGTGAGATCCAGATTGGATCTCCACCGTCCATCAACAATGATGGACGGTGGAGATCCAATCTGGATCTCCACCAAGAAAAAAAAAATTTATCTTCATCTTCGAACCCAGAGGGTTCGAAGATCGAACCCTTCTGGGTTCGATCTCGAACCCAGAAGGGTTCGAATCGAACCCTCTGGGTTAGAAGAACGAACCCTCTGGGTTCGTGGAACCCAGAGGGTTTGAAGATCGAACCCTTCTGGGTTCGAAGAACGAACCCTTCTGGCTTCGATGAATATCGAACCCAGAAGGGTTCGTGTCTTCGAACCCTTCTGGGTTTCTCGAACCCAGAAGGGTTCGAAGAACGAACCCTTCTGGGTTCGTGGAACCCAGAGGGTTCGGAGATCGAACCCTTCTGGGTTCGATCTCGAACCTAGAAAGGTTCGAAGAACGAACCCTCTGGGTTCGATGAATATCGAACCTATTTCTGGGTTTGATATTCATCGAACCCAGAAGGGTTCGTTCTTCAAACCCTTCTGGGTTCGAGATCGAACCCAGAGGGTTCGTTCTTCGAACCCTCTGGGTTCGAAGATGAAGATTCAAAAAAAATTTTTTTTTTCTTGGTGGAGATCCAATCTGGATCTCACCATTAATTTTTTTTAATGAACAGTAAAAAAAATTTGTGATAGGGGTATTTTGGTCATTTAAAAAATTTGAAAAAAGTCAATGGTCATTTTAACGGTCAACGTTAACGTGAGGGGAGATTAGTGTTCATTAATATAAACTTTGATTCCGAATGTAATTAGTCAAATCTCAGGGAGGTTGAGTGTAATTAACTCAAAAAAATAACCATTTTTCTTTTTTCTTTTTTTTTGAAAAACAACACACCAAGGAGTAACATATGGGTCTACTACATAAACAAATTGCATTTAGTGTTTGATTTTCACTATAAAGCTCACCAAAAAAATAAATAAAATATAAACAAGAAAAACCACTAAAAATCACACAACGTATTGAAATTCACCCCTCTTAAAGCCAAATCACTTTATTCCCAACACCAAATCACTCTCATTCAAATGGCCCAGGTACAATGGAGCATATTAAGAGCAGAGGGTGCGATTGGAGGCAGCGAATGGAAAAGGAAAGGGAGACGGCCGAGTGATGCGACGGAGAAGGAGGGAGGGAAGACGATCTGGTGATGCGCGGCAGAGGAGAAGGCGAACAGAGAGCGACAATCAGGTGATTTGCAGCAGAGGTGGCAGTGGAGGGAGAGAGACATGTGTGATGCGGCGTCGGAGAAGGCAATGGAGGAAGAAGACTGATATTTGACGATGGAGATCTTCAGATTTCCTTTTTAAATTTTTAAATTTTTGAATGAGTTTGCTTTATTGTTCAAATGGTTTGTTAAGGGTATTTTTATGTAAATTAATGCAATTGTGCTATTTGATTGTACATACACCAAATATGAGGGTAACTTATTGTTATTTGCCTTAAAAATAAATGAGCTAATTGCACTCACACCCCTGAGGTTTGGCTAACTACAGGTAAAATCAACTTTATCGTTTATTAACAATGACACCCCCCACCGTCAGTTGACTTTAGTCAACATTAACAGTATCAGGGGTATTTTCGTCTTTTTCAATTTTTAATTTTATTTTATTAAATAATAAATCAAAAAATTAAAATAAAATAATAAAATTATTTAAAAATTAAAATAATAATAAAATTAATAAAAAATAAAAAATAAAAAATTAATTAATTTAAATCCATTTTCCAGATCGAATCTCAACCATCCATCAAGATTAATGAAGGGTTGAGATTCAATATGAAAATGGATCTAAAAAAAATATATATTTTTTTTTGGGATCTTCGAAGAACCCAGAGAGGGTTCTTCGATCGAAGAACCCTCTGGGTTCAGATCGAACCCAGATGGGTTCTTCTTCGAAGAACCCTCTGGGTTCAGATCGAACCCAGATGGGTTCTTCTTCGAAGAACCCAACTGGGTTCTTCGAAGAACCCAGTTTCTGGGTTCTTCTAAGAACCCAATTGGGTTCTTCGATCGAACCCATCTGGGTTCTTCGAAGAACCCAGAAACTGGGTTCTTCGTTCAAACCCAGATGGGTTCGATCGAAGAACCCTCTGGGTTCGATCGAAGAACCCTCTGGGTTCTTCGAAGAACCCAGTTGGGTTCTTCGAATGAACCCATCTGGGTTCGATCGAAGAACCCAGAAGGGTTCTTCGATCTGAACCCAGAAGGTTCTTCGATCGAACCCTTCTGGGTTCTTTGAAGAACCCAGATTGGGTTCTTCGAAGATCTCAAAAATTTTTTTTTTTTTTTTGGTGGAGTTCCAATCTCCAGATTGGATCTCCACCGTCCATCAGATTTGATGGACGGTGGAGATCCACACTTTAATTTTTTATTTTTTAAAAAAAAATTAAAAAAATTATAATAATTTTTTTTATTTAATAAAAAGAAAATATTGTTTGAGCGGTAGTTTGGTCATTTTAAGGGTAACAGTTGGTCAACCGTTAAATCTAACGGAAGTCAACTAACGGTAGGGGGTGTCATTGTCAATAAACGATAAAGTTGATTTTACCTGTAGTTGGCCAAACCTCAGGGGGTGTGAGTGCAATTAGCTCAAAAATAAATATTAAAACCAAATAAAAATAGGATAAATTATAGGATAATTACCAATTTGATTCCTAACTTTTGGGTAATTATTAATTTTTTAAAGCAATTTCGTTTATTAGTACCTTGAGCCCTAAGTTTTCGTATATATATCAATTTGGTCTCTTTGACCAATTTTTTAACTGTCAAACTAACTAAAAATATTAAAAAGACAGTTTTGCCCTTGACTCTATTTAAATTAGTTAAAATTACAATTTTACCAATAAATTTGTAAAAATATTATTAATAACTAGAAGGATAATATGATTATTTATATTAATTTTTTAAAAATAAAATTTAAAAACTTTTAAAAAAAAATTCATAACGTCTCATTAAATATTTTTAAAATTTTTTTAAAATTATATTTTTAAATGGGAGATCCATTTAAATTTTTTTAAAAATTATTATTTTCAAACAATTAATATAAAATGATCATATTACCCTTCTAATTATTAATAATATTTTTAAAAATTTGAGGATAAAATTATAATTTTAACTCATTTAAATAGAGTAAGGGCAAAACTGTCTTTTTAATATTTTCAGTTAGCTTGACTGTTAAAAAATTGGTCAGAGATACCAAATTGATATATTTACGAAAAATAAGGGCTCGAGAGTTAAAAATTTGATAATTCCTCAAAAGTTAAGGACCAAATTGATAATTACCCATAACTTTTTTATATAGTGTTTGTAAAAGTATGGTTTGATTGTACACATTCTAAATGTAGGATACTTTATTAAAATTTATACTATTTTTATGGACATTATGTTCCCTAACTTATTTAAAAGTATTATTTTTTTTATCTATTTTTATTTTTTTATCTTGTCTAATTCTTAACTTCTTAAAAATACATAAATTTAGTTTTTATGACTAAAATTTTGATTGTTAAGCTTGACATAAAATATAAATGGATCATTTTATCCTTTATATTAAATTAGAATAATACTTTTACCTTTCAACTTTTTTACATTTTAACAACTTTACCTCTTTGAATAGTCCAATAAAATTTTATTGACATATATCAAATATGGGGTACTTTATTATAATTTAGGGTAATTATCAATTTGGTCTTTAACTTTTGGGAATCATCAATTTTTTAACACAGTTTCGTTTATTGGTATCCTTGGGCCCTAACTTTCTGAAAATATATCAATTTGATCTTTTTATGAGTCAACCGTTAATTAAACTTAACGGTTCCAGGGATATTTTTGTCCTTAAATCTATCAATATGTCAACAGATTTTTTTTGGTGAAATGACATATTTACCCCTAGTTAAAAATTTGAAATAAATTAAATTACAAAAATTAAAAAGTTAAAAAATTAAAAAAAAAACAAATTTAGTTGGATCTCCACTGTTCTTCAAGATTGATGGACGGTGGAGATTATAATGGAATTTTTAAAAAAATATTGAAAATTGAAAATCAAATTTTATATTTAAATTTTTTTACCGTTCTTGGTGAAGATCCAATCTGGAGACAACAACAAAAAAAAATGGAGAAACTCAAATCTTCAAAGACGAACCTAGAAATGTTGACGAACCTAGATTTCTAGGTTCGTCAACACTTGAGACCTTCGATCTCTGGGGATGGAGACTCGGTCTTCATCACCAGAGACCCAGCGACCTCCATTGCAGGAGATTGCTTCCTCTCCAGCGATGCAGATCGATATTCATCGCTGAAGATGCTTGTTTTTTAATTTTTTTTTTTTTATTCTTGGTGGAGATCCAATTCAGATTGGGTGGATTGGATCTCCACCAAGAATAATTTCAATTTTTTTTTACTGAAGAAAAACAAATTTAAAAAAATTATTTGATTTTCACTTTTCAATTTTTTTAAACAATTTCCAATATAATCTCCACCGTCCATCAATCTTTTGACTCATTTAAAAAATATTTTAAATTTTATTTTATAAATATTAATGTGAAATGACCATATTACCCTTCTAATTATTAATAATCTTTTTAAAAAATTTAAGGTTAAAATTATAATTTTGACTCATTTAAATAGAATCAATGAAAAATCAGTGTTTTTACCAATTCTGTTAGGTTTGACTGTTAGAAAATTAGTTAAAGGGACCATAATGATACATTTCCAGAAAGTTATGGCATAAGGATACCATTAAGCGAATATGCGTTAAAAAATTGATGATTCTCCAAAAGTTAGAGATCAAATTGATAATTGCCGTATAATTTATCCTATTTTTATTGACATTTTCTTAAATTTGGTTTTAATATTTATTTTTAGGGCAAATAACAATAAGTTACCCTCATATTTGGTGTATGAACAACCAAATAGCACATTTGCATTAATTTACAGAAAAATACCCTTAACAAACCGTTTGACCGTTAGTATTAACTGTTTCATAGTAAAAAATTATGAAATGTCTAAATTACACCGAAGTGTTAATTACTACAACAAATTTATTTTTTTGGTTAAAAATAATAGAAATTTTTTTAATTTTTTTTAATTATCCATTAATTTTGATGAACGGTAAAAATTATATTGAAATGTTTTTAAAAAAATAATAATTTTTTTTATAAAAAAAGTGGAGGATCAATTTCCGGATAAAATTATATTGGATCTCCACTTATCTATGGAGATCTCTATTATCTCTAGACTTCCCGGCCAACGGGAGATGCAGGGAGGTCTAGCGTTCCCCTTTTCACGACAAGGGGAGGCTCGAGCTCCCCTGTCGCGAATAGGGGAGGTAAACCTCCCTCTAGCCTTTCGTCCACCTACCCCGTTGGTGTAAGAGGTTGAAGATATTCATGGATTGGTGGAGATCCAATTTACCAATTTGGATCTCCACATTTTTTTTTTCTAAAACAAAAATCTATTTTTTTTTTCCGATCTAATTTCCATCGTCCATTAAAGGAAACTCATTTTTAAAATTTTACAAAAATTTTTTAAAAAATTAATTTAAAAAATTAGGAAAAATGAACTTATTACTTTTCGAATTATCGATTAAACAGTTAGTCAATAATATTTTTCTATGATTAAGGTAAAAGTGCGTTTGATTGCAAATATTAAATAACACAGTACATTATTGCAATTTGCTCTTATTTCCATACAATTTCAACTACAAAAGAAATAATATTTTTGCTTTCAAAAAATAAAAAATTAATAACAAAAAGTTCGTTACTTTGGTGGTTGGAGACCTCAAACTCCTTCAAACTACCAAGATTTAACACCTTGTGTGGATATGTAAATATATATTCTCACAATTATCTATAAAAATCTAATTGTATGGGTAAACCGCTCTTCTGTGTTGGGAGTAGACTTCTGCCGTTACTAAGAGTAGATATCTAGATTGTACTTGTATGATTTAATTTCGGTTGATATCGGTAGTTCTCTGATCCGTAAAGTGTTAAATTTTAAAATAATTAATAATATTTATAAAAGAGTACGTCATAATATTTGTGAAAGAGTACATCGGTTTGTGTGAAGAGTCATCTTGGCGTTTGTTTTGTTTTGTATTTTTAAATAAAATCTTTTTATTCAAGCAAATTGATATATGAATATTATTGTAATGAACTTTTGGGAAACACTCAAACGACTTGTACTTTGTCTTATTTCCCAAAATCCCCTCTAATTAGCATTTTTTCTAAAATCCTCGTGATGTTAAATTAATCCCTAAAATACCCTTACCGTTAAGTATTCTATTAAAAATTGAAAACACATAAGGGTGAATAGGTAAAATACTAAAGATCTAAAATGATAAATTACTTAACAAAATATTAAAATTAAAATAATTAAAAAATTAATATTAAAAAAATGGTCTTTTCTTCCCTCATTTTCTCTCTCTCTCTCTCTCTCTCTCTCTCTCTCTCTCTCTCTCTCTTCTCCTGAATTTAGTTATATTTATTTTTTCATCGGATTTTTGGGGGTTAGTGGTTGGTGTTTTGGCTTGGGGTTGGATTTTAGTTTAGGGGTGGTGGTTGGATTTTCTGCTTGGTGGGGATTGTGTGTTGGCCTGTTGGGGTTGGATTGAAGCTTCGATCTCTTTACCAACAGTCGGGAGGAGATTGCGCCGCAATCTCCATTGTTGGGAGGAGATCAGTACAATTAGGGGTGGTGGCTGGATTTTGGGGTAGTGATTGGATTTTACTTTATCATTATTTTTGAGTTGTTATTTTTTAATATTCAAAATTCAATTTTTATTTAATATTTAATATTTTTTTTATTTTTTCTTTATATTTTTAACCTAAATAGAAGTTTTTTTTATGTGTAAAGACTGAAATACCTTTAAAACCATCAAATTGACTAACTGCTGCTTAGCAGAAGTACTAAACTGATTGGTATTAAAAAGTTAGGGACCATGCGAACCAAAAGATGAAAGATTAATTAAAAAAAATATTTCAAATATATATATAGAACCAAAATGATTTTTGCACTTTAATTTATTATTTGCATGTTACATGTAGTTACTGAATAAGTCATGGATTGTTTTTCTTTAATTCCAAGTAGTTTGTGAGTTTTCTATTTTTAACCAAATTGGTCCCCAAGTTTTTTAAAAGTACTAAATATGTCTATGACTTTTTCAAAATGACCAAATCGATCCCTCTTATGGTCAAACCTAATGTTTGACTTTAATAAAATTTGTAAAAGTACATTAATACCCATAATTTATCTTATTTAAAGTAAAATTGATTTAAATAAAAGTAAAAACCTTAATTAAAATAAAAGATATAAAATATTTTTATTATTTAATAATAATAAAAAAATTTAAAGTATAGTAAATATAAATTTATATTTATAATAAATTTACCTAAAATTATAATAAAATAATATTAAATATTTATTAACAAAATTAAATTAAGAAGACTAGATCACCTCTACCAATTTATTTTTGTTTTTTTACATGTCAAATGCTATATACATCTTGGTTTTGTAATGTATTTGAATTAAAATAAAATTTTACCCCTACTATAGTTAAAATTGACTAAAGAAAGCTAGTAAGAGGGACCAATTTGGTACTTATAAGGATTGATTTGATCAAAAATTGAAAAGTTATAAACTATTTTTAATTAGGAAATAATCCAGGACTTATTTGATAACTGCCCTTATTATGTAAATATCATAATGGTAAACTAGTTATTTCCACTCTATATTAAATGATAAATATATCTTTTTGTTTATTATGAGTTAATGGTAGGGGAATTTTGGAAAAAATGCAAATTAGAGGGTGGGTTTTTAGTTAAAAATAAAATCAGAGGGGAGATTTTGTGGAATAATATAAACAATAGGGGATTTTTTTTATTATTTTTCTAAAGTTTTCCCCTAAAAAATTAGGCAAATTGTTTTTTGTCCCTAAATTGTTTTGAAATATCAATTTTTAAATAAGTTTTTTTTATTGGTATCTATGGTCTCTAAATTATCATAGATGCATCAAATTAGTCAATTAATTTTTTAACTGTCAAACCTTATAGAAAATATAAAAATATAATTTTGCTCTTGAACATTATTTAAATGAATTAAAATACAATTTTACTTTTAACAACTTTACTTTACAATTTTACCAAAGTTTAACGTGTATCATTAAAAGTTTTTTTTTAAAAAAACTTAAAATAATAAAATAAAATAAATTTATTTAAAATTTTATATATTACATAATAAAATTAATTTAATTTAAAAAAACTAATATATTTACATAAAAAATAAAAAAATAAAAAAATAGAAAGAAAAAATTGTACGGATGGATTTCTACCGAATTAAAATTAGGTTATAATTGTTTTAAATTTTTAATACTCATCATACCAATCTTAAAGGAGGATAAATTGAATGGGTGTTTTAGTGTGTACTGCGCAGGACGCGTTTGTTGATGCCTGACTACCGACTAATCAAACCAAAGTCGAGAAGTCACAGAAAATGAGTTATTAGGATTTTGGAGAGAGAGAGCAACACATCATATCACCGCGAGTCCGTCATTCCAAAAAGTAAGCCGTGTTTCTTGCGCAAGGGAAATCCCGCCCTTTTTCTCCATTCTCTCTCTCTCTCTCTCTCTCTCTCATATTTATTATATATATAATAATAAAATCATTCCTGCCTTGAATTCCTTTTATTGATCTCTTCTCCTCCTCTCTCGTCTCCTCTCCCAGATCCCAACTCTTGCCTTGTCGAGCTATATTTCTATTTGTAAGATCTGAACTTTATATAATTCATGATATTTGTGCCATTTGCCATTTTTATTTTTATTTTACTTCATTCATGTGCTTGTTTTGGAAATCTGAGGAGAAGAATATCGTTATTGTTTAGAGAATAATATCGTTATTTTTTAGAGAAGAAAATATGTTGTACGGCAGAATTTGATTTGTTTCAATTTGAGCTTTTTAATTCTGAGAATCGGTTGCATTGCTTTCCTCTTTGATGGCATGCGTGCATTATTTTAATGGTGCTCCTTTTTGTGATCATAAACAGAATTGAGATCGACACTGAAGATATTAGGTTCCCAATGATTGAGTTGAGCACCTCACTCGTCAGGTGGCTGATCCTGCTTGGCTCGGATACTTATTATTTGTTATCTTTTGGATGGCTGGTAACTGTGATTGGATCATTTGGAGTCATAGCTATTTTATGTGCGTTTTTCAAGTGGCAGAGAAGGACATCTCTTAATTGGGTTAAAGATGCTGCCAGAGCAAAGAAGAAATTCTGGAAGAAATTAAAAGTTCCTCTATCTCCTCATATATGGACACAAGATTTTGCTTATGGTGATCAGCCTTCCACATGCTGTGTTTGCTTCACTTCTTTGGTGTCTCCACAATCTGTAGCTGTAAAAGCAGCTTCTTATTTTCCTGTCCACCGTTGTGCTGTTTGTGGTGTAGCAGCTCATTTCTGTTGCTCTGAATTTGCAGCACAAGATTGCAAATGTGTGGCTCAATCTTGTTATGTGCGACACCAGTGGTCTGAGAGATGGGATAATATAGATGATCATGCTGACATGTCTGCCTTCTGCTTTTACTGTGATGAACCATGTGGTGTTCCTTTTATTGATGCTTCTCCTACATGGCATTGCTTATGGTGTCAACGCCTTATACATGTCAAATGTCATGCTATAATGTCAAAAGAATCTGGTGATGATTGTGATTTGGGTACCCTTAGAAGGCTCATCCTTTCTCCACTTTGTGTAAAAGAAGTTGAAGAGAACACTGCAGGTGGGATGCTAAGTTCTATCTTACCGTCTTCTGTTCGTGGGCAGTTGAAAAAGAAGCGTCATCGGGGTAAGAATGGAAAAAGTCGTCCTGTTAATGGAAAGATTCTAGATGCCTCATCTACCAATTTAGCATTGGATTATGTCTTCAATGGGTTTGTTGGCTTGAAGCAATCTAGTAGTGAGAAGAATCTTGACTATTTAAAGACAGATGGTAGTGTACTCAGCACAAAAGGCACCTGTAATGGGATACTGCAAAAAGGAAATGGGACAGCCAATTGTGGTCAAATGAAAAAGTATTCTTTGGTTGATTTGCCGCAGGATGCGAGGCCTCTTTTAGTATTTATCAATGCTAAGAGTGGGGGTCAACTTGGGCCTTATCTTCGGAGGAGGCTGAACATGCTTTTGAATCCTGTCCAGGTGATGACCGAGTCATTTACTAGCAATGACAGATCATATTAACTATATTGAATCAATGTTTTCTGTTATAGTACTCACATTTGAAAGTTATTGCCTTCTCTCCTAGTCCTTAATACTCAATTTGTTACAATGCCTAGGCTGTCCTTGCTAGCTGTGGTTCATCACACTTATTGTAGCAAATTAATCAAACAGAAGTTTGAATAAGTGAATAATTAGGTAAAGCATGGATATTTTCCTAGGCCTGCTTCATGTTCTCGACTATCCATTTAAATAAGAAGTTTTGGTGCATAATTTCCTATCGAATTTATTCTTTGTTCTCACAAGAAAGTTCGTGATGGCTGTTGTAAGACTTGATGATGTATCATGTGTAGGAAACAAGAATAGGGAGAGAGAGAGAGAGAGAGAGAGGAGAGAGATATATAATGAGGGATAAGAGAATTAGAAGAGGAAGAGAACATAGTTTTAGATAGAGAATAGTTTGTTCAGAGCTTCCACTTTTTCATTAACATCGTTCTTGTCTAACACTGAATGGTATAAGAGCACTCTTGTATTGCATTCTTTGGCAACTTTATAAATGGGTGTTCAAATCTTCATGATCTATTCTGAGTGCCCATAATTTTCATTTGTTTGCATTATGCAAGGTTTGGAAACTTTTGTTAATGTTTTCTGTGAACGCTGTTAATCTAAATCACAGGCCTTCACATGTTTAAAATCTATTGTCATGAACTAAAAGATTTTGGTCATGAAACAGAAGATAATTTTAATCTCCTCTTCCCTTGTCATTAATTGTCAGTACACGCAATCTTGGATTCAGAGGTTTTTATTGATATTTGGCAAATATTGTTCTGCAAGCATATACGTTCCTCTTGGAGTATTTGGCTAAGTTCTATGGTTTTACTGTGCAGGTGTTTGAACTTAGTGATTCCCAGGGTCCTGAGGTTGGTTTAGACTTATTTAGTAAGTTGCAATATTTTAGAGTTTTGGTCTGTGGTGGAGATGGCACTGTTGCTTGGGTTCTCGATGCAATTGAGAGGCATAATTTCGATTCTCCTCCACCTGTTGCTATTCTTCCTCTTGGCACAGGAAATGATATGTCAAGGGTTTTGCGGTGGGGAAGAGGTTTCTCAATGGTTGATGGACAAGGTGGCTTAAGCACAATTCTGAATGACATTGACCAAGCAGCAATTACGATGCTAGATCGCTGGCAAGTAAATATAAGAGAAGAAACCTCAGGGTGTGATCCAAGAAAAGAACAATCCAAGTTCATGATGAACTATTTAGGTATATATCTGAATGTGAAATGTCAGTGATTAGTTTGGATCCGTTAACAATTCTAATTTACTTTTTTATAGGTATTGGATGTGATGCAAAGGTTGCATATGAATTTCATATGACTCGGCAGGAGAATCCTGAAAAGTTCTCTAATCGGGTATCTATACTTCTTTCTGCGCATTTGTTCTGAGTTGTCAAACAATTATTTGTTTTATGTTGGAATCTTTTCTTAATGGTTTCTTAATCATGTTATTTATCTACTTATTTTTTCCTGCTTCCATTGTTTAAGTTATGTGTAAGCAATTCATTTCTTGTTGTTTGACACTGTCATTGGAGTAGTTGTTGGGCCTTGGCAAAGACAATGCTGTCCAAATTCCATTAATGTCATAACTAGGTCAATGGAAACTTTTTTCAATCATGTATTTTGGTTATTTTAAATCCATATAGATATTTACTCCCAAATACAGAACTGTATTTAGTTTATAAATCTGTATTTCTTTTTTTCTTTAGAAATTTTTTTATTTAGTAGTTTATTAAAAGGCCTGCCATCTTTGATTTTTCTTTTATGATTTTGGCACTTCTTTAATTAGAATTTTATGGACAGTTTGTGAATAAACTGCGATATGCCAAAGAAGGTGCCAGAGATATAATGGATAGAACATGTGCTGACTTACCATGGCATGTTTGGCTTGAAGTTGATGGAAAAGACATCCGGATTCCGAAGGTAAATGATTAAGTATAATTTATTATCATTTGGGTACCTATCACTTTTGTGCTTCTAAAAGCTTTTTTGTTATTATTATTATTATTATTTATTTTTCTTTTCCATATTTTAAATGCTTCTTTCTTTTTTACTATATTTTCACCTCCAGGATTCTGAGGGTTTAATTGTGCTGAACATTGGCAGCTATATGGGTGGAGTAGATCTTTGGCAGAATGACTCTGAGCATGATGATGATGATGATTTTAGACTTCAGTCTATGCATGATAAAGTGCTTGAGGTTGTGTGTATCTGCGGAGCATGGCATCTTGGCAAACTACAGGTCTGAGACGTGCTTATACTCTTTTATGTTTTTGTACTTGCTTTTATTCTACTTGCCACCTGACCGAGATGATCTTCTACATGTTATCTCTGTAATCGTGATTCTCTGAATGTTTAATAATAGTTTTAATTCATATTTCCTCTTCTTGTTCTCCATATATTCATTAATCTGCCTATCTTGTAATATTAATACATATATGACGGGATATTAGTCCTTTATAATGGTATTGTCATACAATCACTCCTTGTGGCAGAAATTATAGGTTGTGTATTTATGTAAATAACTTTTGTGGAAGCTCTGATGTTTATTAGTAGTCTTTCTTTGTCTATAGATGGTCTCTTCCTTTATTCATTATGCAGTTAGCAAAATAATTTATGGTTTTTAATCAAACGGTTCATGCAGTAATCAGTAACAACCAATTATTGACATACAATCTGGATCAACTCTATATGATAAAACCAAGGGGTTGGCCTAATGGTTAAGGGGTGGAACTTTCAACCAAGTGGTTAACAGTTCAAGACCTCTTGGGGCCACCTACATAGGATATTGGAAATCCTATGAGTTTCCATGGTTACTAAAGTTGTAGGGTCCAGCAGTAGACCCTAGTTTAGAACCTAGAGAATTAGGAAAAGGTTGCAAGAGTTCTGGGTATGAAAAAAAAACTAAAACTCTATAAGAGGCAAGGGTTCAAGATGGTCTTGTACGTTTTTCATTGATGATTAGGATTCTATGAATATATTATAATATTTTTTACCCATACTTCCCTCGTTTCTCTATACATTCATGATTTGTCTACTTTGTATTACCTATATGCCATTTGTTCTTTTCTATGATGGAACATGGAATACTTTATTTGGCATTGCCAGACAATCACTCCTTGTGGCAGGAACTTGAGATGGTTATATGTTATCAATATTTTATGACTGTTAGGTTTACTATCAAATGAATTTATTTTGCAATTAAAAAAAAAGGAAGAATTTATTTTGTTATCAGTAACAACAAATTAACTTCACATGATTGTGATCAACCCTAGAGGATAGGCAAGGTTCTCTATAATCTGTTCAAGGTATTCTTCTACATGTTTCGTCAATAATCACAGTTCTCTGGAGATTTACTTATTTCTTAATCTGTACTTTTCTCATTTCTCTATAACTATGATTTTCTCTACATTATAATATTTATATTGCATATGTTGTTTATCTATGCCGAAATATATATATATATATATATATATATATACACACACACGTTTTTGGTGGTGATACATAAGCTTGATTGACATTGCCATACAACTACTCCAAGTGGCAGGAACTGGAAGTGATGGCATTTATGTTATCAATAATATATTATTGTTAGGTATATCAAATTTCATGTTGTAGTTTGCAACCAATTTAAGTCACATGATTGTGATCAACCCTAGATGATAGGCAGGGTTCTACACGATCTGTCCAAGATGGTCTTTTATGTGTTACCTCGAAAATTATAGTTCTCATAATATTTTGTAATGTTTATAACCCTTACTTTTTCTTGTGTTGCTATACAGAGTCATGAACTTTGTACATTTTACAATTTAGATAGTCCATACATTTTATAACCTATATTGGTCCTTTATTTCGGGTTGGCGGATAATCTTGAATGGTACTGCCATCTAATCTCTCATGGAAGCAGAAACTTGGGATTGAAATGTTTATATGATGAATTTTTTATGAAGCTCATATTGTTTTCTAATAGTTCTTATATATTGATGAAACTGCATGGCCGCAAAGAAATTAACTGGTTATTAACCCATGTATTTATTTATTTATTTATTTATCATTGTCATCGTCATATTATTGCGTTTATTATCATAAATGTCGATTTTTTTTTTCTCATTGTTTTCAAATTAACTGTTATGAGTCTAATATGTTCTCTAGTATATGATCGTTGCTTCATGTGAAGATGAATACATACTAAAATATCTGAATGAGGTCACATGGCTCAATTCTCAGCTGGTTATATAGTCAGAATCTCTCCTACATTATGCAATAATTTTTGCAACTTTCCAATAATGATGTGGAGATAGAGCATCTTATTTGTTAAGTGTATAAATTTGCATCTTGTTTAGATTTTTTAAATTGAGTAACTTGCTGCTTGTTTGTTGCAGCCCTCCATTACATTTTAAAGTCAATTACTGTTTTTTGCCTTTTATTTCTAAGAGAATACCGTTACATATTGTAGAAATGCCAAATAGAATACAATATGTCTATTGTATATTTGAGACCAAAACTTGTTTCCTATGCAGGTTGGACTTTCACAAGCTCGGAGGCTAGCTCAAGGGAAAGTCATAAGAATACATGCTTCCAGTCCTTTCCCAGTTCAAATAGATGGGGAACCGTTCATTCAACAACCAGGATGCTTAGAAATAACACATCATGGGCAGGTATTTTATGCCTTGTTTATTATTATGTTTCTGAGGTTCATATTCATACTACACATCTGGGTGCTTGCTTTTGGATAGTTTTTTGTTCCTAATTATGCTTGAAAATTAAGAAGAGAAACAGAGGTAAATAATAGGAAAAACTCAACATTACAAATTTTTATTTTTGAGAAGTGGGATATGTGCTATTATATAAGTATGGTATAATTTGTTTTCTGTCCGTGTAGAAAACTTGGTTGTGATTATTGAACCTAGTAAGTGATGAAATTATAGTTGAATTATTTGAGCTAATTGACAAGAAAGAAATAAGTTTCTTTTGATGCCACTTAAGACTTGGCAATTACTATTTGTTCAGGTGTTCATGTTGAGGAGGGCCTCAGAAGAACCTAGAGGGCATGCAGCTGCTATTATGACAGACGTGTTACTGGACGCTGAGTGCAAAGGAATTATCAACGCATCTCAAAAGAAGATTTTACTTCAGCAGATTGCTCTCCAGCTTTCATGATTTTGGTACCCTTGACACCTTCAGTTACTTGATATGTTCATTTTTTGTAAATTACAAGAGAGACGACACAGAGAATTACACGAGATCCGCGTAGATGGGAGAAATTGTAAAGATATGATATGACTATGAGAGTTTGGGCTGTCTCATTATCAAAAAGCTGATTTTTTGTTAGAATCCTGCTCCCTGGAGCCTTCTCATTTCTTTTATCATTTATTGTGAGAAGATGCATCACCTTATTTTATGTTTGTTGTAACATAATTTAATTAGTGACCGGAGAGACTTAAAGTGGAGATCACCTCTTTTGGTCTCGGTCATCCTTTGGCTTGTAGTCGACAGGGCATGGAGGAGATTTCTTTCTCCTTTGGAGGAGGTTGCCTACTTTAGCATGGTGGAGTTCTTCTCAACCACATTTGTGTAGTTAAAGGTTGGCCTTTGATTTTTAAGTTAAGTTTTTCTACCACTTATAATGTCATTTTAAATAAAATCTCTCTTTCTTTAACTAGATCTGCTCCCTCCTCTAGAGGAGCCTTGCAAGATATTATATTAAGTTATTATATCATCAACTAAAAAGTAGAAAGGTAAAAATTATTTTAGTTTCAATCTTTTTTTAAATTATCACTTTTTTATTGATATTTTTTCTTTTAATTTGTGGGTCCCTAACTTTTCAGAAATTTATCAATTTAGTCGTTATTGTTAGTAAAGAGTTAGTCAAATTTAACGGTCTTAGGAGTATTTTAACTTTTACATATAAAAATAACAATTCAGGTTAAAAAATAAATAAATAATTATTAAATAAAAATTAATTTTAAAAATAAAATAGTTACTCAAAAAAATAAAAAAAAATAAAATTTATTGGATGAATTGCATTGAGGTACATCGACTTTAATCATAGTTACATGTATAATGTCAGTTTTGTGTTCATTACACTTAAGTATCATTGACCACTTTGACCACCGTTAAAATAGCGTCGTCAAGGTATAAACATTTTTTTGAGTCATTCAAACTTAATTACTTAATTATTTTAATAAAAACAGAATAGACGGAGGAGATCAATGTAGGTTAAAACGAAAACGTATGCAGTAGAGGTTTTAAATTTTTTTTTTCCTTTTACTTTTGAAAGCACTTTTCAAGAACCGATTTATTCATGTGCGATTTCGAACAATTTAATACCTTTGTTTCGTTCTTGATTGTTTGATCCTTTTTGTTACCACCAAATCTTACGAACTATGATTAGCGGTGTGACAACGCGTGTGTGGGCACTCATGGATACAGAGATGGAGGAGGAAAAGACAAGCGAAGAAGACAACACCTTGTTCTTCTATGACTGGCCGCACCCTGCAAGAAAGCAAGAAGAAAATAAAATAAAATTTTTTTTTTCTTTTCTTTGTGTTGGCCAAATTCGCGTAGGTTTTGTGCCCAGGGTTTGATTTTTCACTTGCTTGCTTTTTCTGATATAATGATTCTTTTATTAAATAGGATTTTAATTTAGTCACTGCTAGAGTTTGAACTCTTAATCTCTAGGAACAATTAAATAATCTTATTATTTAATCACTCCATTTTATTTTGTTAAGGTTTGATATTGTAACCTTCAATTTAATAATAAATTAATAATTTTGAATTATTAATCTTTGTTTAATTATTAAATTATTAATTAAATAATTATATTATTTAATCAATTCTCTTTAATTAAAACGCATTACTTTTGTAATACTATTAATTTGACTATTAAACTAATTTACTATGAACCTCATTACCAACAACCTTAAGGGCTAGCAAAGGGGCCAATGGAGTTCAAAACAAATATTTATTCCATTTCTTGAAATAATAACTAACTTATCATTAAAAGAAACCTTATGAAAACATTCAAGTAATCTGGATACATAAATCAAATTCCTTGTAAATCCAAAAATAAAGAAGAACAAACATGGTTAGTGGCCCTCGAATCTACTATCCAAGGTGAATAATCATCTTCCACTAAACAATATTCTATGACAAGTAAATCTAATTTACCTTTCACTTTCTTCTTAGTTGCGAGCTCTTCGAGATACTTAGGACAATTCCTCTTTCAGTAACCAACCTTATCGTAATGGAAACACTTTCTTTTGGATTCGTCAGCCTTGGTGCTCTGCTTCTTCTTTTGCACTGACTTTTGCTTCGGCTTTTCCTTGGCCTTCCTAGTAGACCTCTTCCTCTTCTTGAAACCAGAAGAAGATGGCTCAACAATATTTGCTTTGTCGATCTTACCCTTACTGTCCTTTCTCATGGACTGATAGGTAGAGAGCTCATTAAGCAACTAAGTGAGAGTGAACTTCAACTTGTTCATCTTATAATTGCTCATAAACTGATCAAAGCTCTTCGGAAGAGTTGTCAGTATTATGCTCACTTAGGTGGCCTCGTCAATAGTCCCACCATGGACTTCAACAGTATTGAAATAGGACATCATCTTAAGGACATGTGCCCTAACAGATGCACCATCCTTTATCAAGTCAAACATTGCGGAACAAGTAGTTTTGTGCCGCTTTTGCATTGAGAGTTATCCAAACATGGTCTGCAATAACTTTATCTCAAATGCGATAGCCATTGACTCGTGCTTTGTTGTAAGCACCTCGGTCATGCCGGCCAGCTGAAAAGTGCGGACCTAAACAGAGCGAAAGCAAAATCTAGTGAGAGAAAATGCTCTGCCTTTTCTCTAGAATTTCTTTGAGTGTTCTTCTCAATTTTTTCTGTTCTCTGTTCGTGAATATCATTGATTTCGTTGATAATTACGAGCTCAATTTTTTGTTTTCTTCAGTTTAAGGTTTTGCTGGACTATTTTCATTTTATTTTTAAATTTTTGGGAATAATGGTGTTTTGTTTGTTGTGAGTTTGTGTTGTGTTTGTTTCTTATTGTTGGTTTGTGACTGCTATCTTCTTCTTGGTGTGTTGGTTGGTGCCATGGTTGGTGAATCATCAGCTGCTGGTGGTGTGAAGAAGGGTGAAGACCATGTTTCTTCTTTGATGTCCAATGGAATGAAGGGATGTAGGGTTTTGGTAGATCAAACCCGAAATCCTACTGCTGGTTGTGTGAAGAAGGATGGAGACCATGTTTCTTCTTTGATCTTAAATGGAATGAAGGGCTATCATGAAGCTAATGTTGGTGTGAAGAAGGGCGGAGACTATGTTTCTTCTTTAGTTCCAATGGAATGAAAGGCTATCATGAAGGGTTGGTCATGGGCTGTCATGATATATCAGCTATTGATGGTGGTGTGAAGAAGGATGAAGACCATGTTTCTTCTTTGATGTCCAATGGAATGAAGGGCTCTCATGAAGGAAATCTGGAAAGAGGAGAACAAAACGCTGCTGGTGGTGTGAAGCAGGGTACCTAACATGTTTCCAATTGTAGAGAAAGAGCTGACATGCAAGATAAAACAAGACATGGTGAGTTGACATATTTAAGTGATAGAAAGCTTGCTAATGGAGCTGGTGGTGCAGCAATAGGAGAGTCATCTCTTTGTCTGAATGATTCAGATTTAAAAAGAAAGGATACAAGACATGATGAGTTGGCAAACTTGAGTGATGGAAAGCTTGCAAATGGAGCTGGTGGTGTAGCAAAAAGAGAGTCATCTCTTCCCGAATGATTCAAATTTAAAAAGAAAGGATTCAAGACATGGTGAGTTGGCAAACTTAAGTGATGTAAAGCTTGTCCGGATGATTCAATTTTAAAAAGAAAGGATGCAGCCTTGGAGGGGAACACTTGGAATGATTTTACCCCTTTTCCTCTTTTGAGAGGAGCTAATGGAAGACATAATCATGGTAGCTTGCCTTGTGGGTCTAATGTGGGTGTAATTGGGCCAAAATCTAGTGCTTTTAATTCAATTTCGGGTATGGGTAATATTGGCCACGAAATTGGTGCTATTGGGCTGATTCACAACAAAGTCCAAAAATTATAAAATTGGTTGGGCCTAGGCTTAATGCAATTGGATTTTCTTCAAGTACTAATGGACTTGAGAATGGATTAGATGATATTAGGGATGGAAATGCAAATGTCTTAAAGAATAATCATGAGCTATCTTCTTGTGGAGTTCCCAATGGGCTGGATTCATGTGCAATTACTAGAGGGCTGGTGGTTAATAATTCTGGGTTGAATGGTGTTAAATGACAAAATAATGGTCTTAAGCCTTCTTATGCTCGAGCTGTTCAGAATTCTCCCGCTATTGAAAATGAGGTAAAGTACTCTACTTTTGAATCTTTGCAATATTTTGAACCTACTGTAGAGAATGGAAGAATTAAAGTATGCCCTCCTATGGAAGTAGCTGTTGAGGGAAGTGCGGAATGGAAAACTACTTTAATTGGGTATTTTGTGGCAAAGAGAGTACCTTTTTCCAATTATGAATTCTATAGTTAAAAATATTTTGGGTAGATTTGGTCTTCAAGAAGTGTTATCTTCGGAGAATGGATTCTTTATTTTTAAGTTTGACAGTGTAGAGCATGCTTGTGAGGTTCTAGTAAGGGGACCTTGGCATATATTGAATAAATTACTTGTTCTTAAACGCTGGCAACCTAGTCTTACACTTTCAAAAGATGAATTGCGAAACATTCCACTATAGGTTAGACTTCATAATCTTCCTTTTGAGTTTTGGACAACTAAGAGATTGAGTTTTGTTACTAGTGCTTTAGGGATGCTATTGCATGCTGATCTTGTTACGTTGGCTAGGAAAAGACTTAGTTATGCAAGGGTATGTGTGGAGGTTGATGCCACGAAGGATTTTGCTCATGAATTTGATATTCAGTGCTCTAATGGGGAATGAAAAACTATATATGCTGTTTATGAATGGTTTCCTTCTAGGTGTGATGTTTGTAAGGTGTTTGGCCATGCATCGGGAATGTGTAAGCCTTGTATTCAAGATTCGGGTGATGAGATGGTAAAGGTTAAAGGAAAAGAAAGGGTTGTTGCATCAGAAGATGTTACTAAGGGAAGACAAGATGGCTCATCCAGAGAACAAGTGTGGGTTGAGGTTAAAAAGAAGAACAAAGATAAAAGCGCGCTCTACATGCTACGGATGAGATTATGGAACAAAAGGAGGCTATTCCTGTAGTAGCTAGTGATAACACATTTGAAATAGTGCTTCCGAGGGATAGTGAGAGTGTTCTTGATATGAAAGAGGGGGAAGTGGGACTTTCTTTGGCGATTTTAGATGATGGTTATGATGTTGGGGATGTCTTTTGTGGTGATGGGGCTGTTCCTTGTGATGGTAGGGATTCTCCTTGTGGTTATGATAAGGGGGATGATTTTCAAGATGATGTTGTTTCTAGTCCTCCTCACAATTCTTTGGCCTCTAAAGTTAAGGATTCTTTGGAAAAGAAGAAGAAGAAGGGTTCTAGTGGGAAGGGTAAAAAGAATAAGAAGCATTCATCCTCTAAGGGGGGCAAGTGGAGATGAGTCGTTTATTACCATCTTTGTTTCTATGATTTTTGGCTGCTGGAATATTAGGGGTTTGAATGACCCTCAGAAGCATCGAGAGGTTAGGCGTTTGATTAAAGATGAGAAGTTATTTTTGTGTGGTTTAGTGGAAATGAAAGTTTTGGAGAAAAACAAAGATGTTATTCTTAAGACCATTGACTGGTCTTGGAAGGTGGTGTGCAATTATAATTTTTCCTCTAACTTGGTGCTACTTTTTGTACCCGCAAGTATACGGGGTCGGCACAAGTAATAAAATGATGAGTAAATTATCGTCTCCACAGGGATATTTAGGCGTTGAGTACTAAAATTAACCAAGCCTATTTCTATTTGAATAATCGAAAGATATTGAATGATAAAAATATAAAGACATGAAAATAAAGCAAGCAACCAATATGAGAGATTAGTTAGGGTATTTGAATTCACCTAATCCATCCGATTGAATTTCATAAAAGCACATTGTTGAGGTTTAACTATGCATGATGATGACCGTGTTCATCTAATTTATCCAAAGTCCCCTCTCGAGGTAAATCGGACTTATTCCGCACACACTAATATCCTATCTCTCGATGGTATATCCAAGTGCATGGAAATGCATTAGTTACAATAAACACCCTATGTGATCACACAAGCAAATTAGTATATCTCTATCCAATTCTACTTGTGGTGGACATTATATCGAGCACGTGGTGGGCGTCTCCTCTCGGTACATAACACACCACCAATTTATCATCTAAATGGAGGCCTTCACATTCAAAGCATTAAGTACAATAAAACCACTCAACAACACAATAATCAACCGCAACAAATTAAACAATCAATTCATTCAATCATCATAGAATAGGATCCATCAAAACCCCAACTCACAAGTTTAGCTCATAATCATGGTTTTCAATAATTAAACTAAATTAAATTAACTAAAACAATTAAAATAAAATGAGACGGATTCAATGGAGGATAATGCGAGGTAGTCACACGGTTCCAATCACGGAAATGGAAAATATATTGATTATTATTAAGCACATAATATCATGAGATAAATCACATAAAATATATTCATAAACAATAAATATCCAAATCCGTTCACGGTTCCGAAAATCACCTAACAATAGTTCTAACAACTCAAAATCATAAATGAACAATCAAGGAAGATAAATGAGATGAAATACAACCCATTGAAGCTCTCAAGACTCGAAGATCCGCTTTGGTCCGGCTTGAACTTCTCCGCTTTCGATCTTCGTCTTCTTCGATGAACACCCACGATCTAGAGATGTTGTGATGATTTGTGATGCTTGGGATGTGTTTGGGAGGAGCAAGGAGGGTTGAAGTCACCCTTGGAGCAGCTTGAAGGCTACGTGGACTGCTGCCACGAGCTCTCTCTCCCTCACGCAGCTGCTGCATTTTTCTTTTTATAGACAGCCCTTAGGTCGTGTTTTTTTCACTCGCCGCAACCACCACCGTGACCTGTGGTCGCGGTGGCTTGGTCGCGGCCTTCACTGGCCTGCTGGAGGTGGCTGGAACGCGAGCTGCACCGCGAGGAGGACACACCACGCTGTGATGCTTGGGATGTGTTTGGGAGGAGCAAGGAGGGTTGAAGTCACCCTTGGAGCAGCTTGAAGGCTGCCTGGACTGCTGCCACGAGCTCTCTCTCCCTCACGCAGTTGCTGCATTTTTCTTTTTATAGACAGCCCTTAGGTCGCTTTTTTTTCACTCGCCGCGACCACCACCGCGACCTGTGGTCGCGGTGGCTTGGTTGCGGCCTTCACTGGCCTGCTGGAGGTGGCTGGAACGCGAGCTGCACCGCGAGGAGGACACACCGTGCTGCCCCTCGCCACGCTCACTGGTTCATTTTGTTTCTGCACCGCGAGCTCCCTACGCGAGCACAGGTCGCGCTCGGTCCTCGCGCAGCTCACTGGACGCCGCTCTCTTCTTCATCGCGAGCTGCACCGTGAGCTGGGGCTGGTCGCAGTCGTGCTCGCCGTGCTCACTGGTTGGCACGGGCGTCTTCAACGCGAGCGAGGGCGCTGGTCTCGCGAGGGAGAGAGCTGTGCTCGCCATGCATGTTTGTTTTTCTTTCTTAACCAAAACGGCGTCGTTTTAGACCAAAGCATTGGTCCAAAACGGCGCCGTTCCACTTAAGTCAAATTCCTTTATGCCAAACGCACCGTTTCACTTAAGTTTGGTGGAACTTTCTAAAATTGCACTTTTTCCCCCGAACTTTAGCATTCTTTCATCGATGCCCTTCCCCAACGTTGCTGAAATTATACTTTTTCCCCAAAAATATATAAAATCATCACTTAGGTCCCTAAACCTGCACACAAAAGGAAA
The DNA here is from genome assembly GCA_003430845.1 of Xanthoceras sorbifolium. Taxonomy (NCBI): domain Eukaryota; kingdom Viridiplantae; phylum Streptophyta; class Magnoliopsida; order Sapindales; family Sapindaceae; genus Xanthoceras; species Xanthoceras sorbifolium. The sequence goes on along the minus strand of CM010609.1, from coordinate 13,279,191 downwards.
ACACGTGAAAAGCACCAAAAATACTCAAGAATACAATTAAAAGATACGGTTTAAGAGTCGTAAATATATGAAAATAAATGACCGATCAAATACCCCCAAACTTATCTTTTGCTTGTCCTCAAGCAAATCGAAACACACCACGATTAAAAATAAAGACAAAAAATTTCTAAAACTAAAATAAAAAACGAACTAAGCTATATCCATTTTCGTAGGATGCAACGATGGCACTTAGCATGTACCACAAGCCTTTAAACCCCTAGGTGGCCCTAGAGGACGAGTTATAGTCTCGTGAGGGTTTACCAGCTACGATACCCACAAACGTCCTAAGCTAACCACACACATAGCTCAACATCAAATTAAATATATACACAAATGCAAAGGTATAAGAATAGCACAAAATTAGAAATTCAAAATGCTGTCAATAAGTCTAATACATCCTATATCATACGGGACACTGACATACAATGCATTTATAATCGTGACACCTTCCATATCAATAAACCGCTGATATAATTCGCCTTGACTCTAGTCTCACAAGTTTTCACTCAATAGCACTCAGAACCTAGGCAATCACACTTTCAACTGCATACGACTGGAATTTATGAGCAAATAATTTCGAAATGTGTCGTATGCATCAATAATTAGAAAGAACGCACAAATTTAACAAAGGATCTCATGAAAGATATCAAATGCTAAGAACAGAAAAATTCGTGTATATACATGTCAAATATTACAATTGAGTTTCCTAAGGAGATCAACAGGTCTTTTTCTGGTTGTAATGGGGCTTTGGGGTGATTGGCTCAAAAAGGACGGAAATCGGGCTCAACTCACTTGGAAACCTATTGAGAGACTTCATAAAATTTTCAATTCGTGCAACTTCTCTCACGACTACCAAATTTGCTCAAATTTCTTCCCTTCCTCTTCTACACCTTTCTCCTTTAACCTCTTTTTCAACCCTTTTTCAATTTTTACTTTGTGCATTTCACTCTTTTTTTTTCTCATTTTAGCCAACTCTTTCTATATATATATATTTTAGTTTATTGGCTATTCTTTTTTTCTTCACATTTCCACATCCTTTTCATATTTTTAACTCCACTCCTCTTTCTCACTCAACACTTACACATTTTTCTTTTAATTGTCTCTAGTTTCCAAGCGTCAAAGGTAACGTCTTACAATTTCGGCTAGGATTTTTGGATATGTAGGTCATACAATAAAAGGCTAATATGCGAGTGTTTGGCCGCGAATGGGATAAGGAGCACGCATACAGATAGGGAATCAAGCTATTTAGGAATTCACACACACTGCCTAGATCATATCTCCAAAATATACTCAATTGAACATTCAACACAAACATACAAGATTTTCATAATGCAGTTCATTAACATCCAATGCAAATCTATAGAGATCAATCTAATGACAATAAAGCTCAAGAAAGTGTTTAAGAGTAGAAACAAGAATTCCCTCAGAATAAATACGCAATAATCTCAAAATCTCACTAAGGGTAGTCTCCACTATTAATCAGAGCTATTGATTGAAAGTTGTCACATATTACAATGCAAAGGCATCAAACCTATATGTTTAGATGCAAAACACTACCGGCATTATTCCAAATAACAACTTTGTACACTCAAATAACCTAACTATTTACATATTATTACTCAATTATCTGTAAAGCATGCATATGGTTTCGCTATCCTAACACAAACATGACAAAATACGAAAATACAATAAAAGACTCGAAAACTGGTGTACGTGGCATTGTTATACCTAAGTCTTCCAAACGCATTGCGTATGAGGAAAGTCTAGGTTTCCAGCCTATATACACCAATCAGACGCACAAACACACAAACACCAAACAATACCCTCAAACTTAAAATAAACATTGTCCTCAATGTTTTACACCTTACGTACGAAGAAAAGGGGCTTACAAAGAAATAAAAACTAAAAACTAGAAATAAAAACTAAAAACAATCAAACTCGACACAAAAACAAAAATGCATAAAACAAATGAACACAAAACAACAGTCCTAATATCCACAACTAGCAACTCTAGATATCCACAACTAACAAATCTAAATAGACACACAAAAACAAACAAAAACAAAATTAAAGAAATCGAACACTTCAATAATATTTACATCCAACCAAACTTCCCCCGAACTTCAAAATTTTCAACTCAAGGCACAACACTTCAAAATGTTCATGGGAAATAGTTACGAAACACTAGAAAAATTTAAACTAAAAAATCAAAATAAAATAAAAGAAAATAATATACAGATCTTACCTCATCGCTTGAGCTTTTGCCCACCTCCCCCATGATTGGTATCTCCTCATTAGCTTACCGCACCATCCTAACCAAATGACTGGAAGAGAAAATGACTCTCCCAGCACTGTATACCTCGAATGCGAAGGTATCTCTTTACGGCCCAAGTGCGGGTTCTGCTCAAAGGGCGGAGGCGGTTTGGGCTTCCCTTCTCCGAGGTCTACAGAAACATATGTATCTTGGTGGCTTTCTTCTTTCGCAGTGGCGCTATGGACTAGACATAACTCAAGCGGCTCTGGAAGGGTAGATGCCTCATCTCCATAAAACAAGTTTTTGCTCCCTTCCGTCCCTACTTGATCAACCCAAATCTGATGCTCAATTTGCTCTTCGATTTCCACGGCCGTTTCATTGCATTGCACCATAGGATATGGTTCGTGCTCTTGCCATTGGATCTCTGTAGCTAATTTGCTGATTTGAATCTCCAAGCGTTGGGTAGCTGCTTGAGTATGTTGAGCAACTTGATCAAGTTTAGCTTCCAGCTTCCTCAGGGCCTCATCTTGGGAATCCATTCTTTCATCCATCTTAGACATGAATTTTAAAATCATGTCCTCCAATGCTGGATCAACTTCCTGATATTCCTGCTGGTCGCTCCAATGAGATTCGGAATGATTGCTCCACCCAGGATTGTACGAGCTCAGGTAGGGGTTGTTCCGTTGATAATGTACATAGCCGTCGTACTGCATTTGCTCAGAACGGCTCTTAGCAAACGGATTGCCCACCTGACAATCAGTACTCATACGTGGCCCCCCACATAAGAAACAACCCAAAGGTGCTTCGTAGTCTCTAGCCGCCACTTCCTCTGTAAGCTCCTGCGCCTCATACCAAGGATACATGTCCTTCATAGAAAACAAAAAAAATCAAAATTAAAAAGAATAAAAATAAAATATATACAAATCCAAATTAGCTATAGACTTAATCGGTATTAATATCAACACAACTAAAAATATCCCCGGCAACGGCGCCAAAAACTTGGTGCGACTTTTTGTACCCGCAAGTATACGGGGTCGGCACAAGTAATAAAATGATGAGTAAATTATCCTCTCCACAGGGATATTTAGGCGTTGAGTACTAAAATTAACCAAGCCTATTTCTATTTGAATAATCGAAAGATATTGAATGATAAAAATATAAAGACATGAAAATAAAGGAAGCAACCAATATGAGAGATTAGTTAGGGTATTTGAATTCACTTAATCCATCCGATTGAATTTCATAAAAGCACATTGTTGAGGTTTAACTATGCATGATGATGACCGTGTTCATCTAATTTATCCAAAGTCCCCTCTCGAGGTAAATCGGACCAATTCCGCACACACTAATATCCTATCTCTCGATGGTATATCCAAGTGCATGGAAATGCATTAGTTACAATAAACACCCTATGTGATCACACAAGCAAATTAGTATATCTCTATCCAATTCTACTTGTGGTGGACATTATATCGAGCACGTGGTGGGCGTCTCCTCTCGGTACATAACACACCACCAATTTATCATCTAAATGGAGGCCTTCACATTCAAAGCATTAAGTACAATAAAACCACTCAATAACACAATAATCAACCGCAACAAATTAAACAATCAATTCATTCAATCATCATAGAATAGGATCCATCAAAACCCCAACTCACAAGTTTAGCTCATAATCATGGTTTTCAATAATTAAACTAAATTAAATTAACTAAAACAATTAAAATAAAATGAGACGGATTCAATGGAGGATAATGCGAGGTAGTCACACGGTTCCAATCACGGAAATGGAAAATATATTGATTATTATTAAGCACATAATATCATGAGATAAATCACATAAAATATATTCATAAACAATAAATATCCAAATCCGTTCACGGTTTCGAAAATCACCTAACAATAGTTCTAACAACTCAAAATCATAAATGAACAATCAAGGAAGATAAATGAGATGAAATACAACCCATTGAAGCTCTCAAGACTCGAAGATCCACTTTGGTCCGGCTTGAACTTCTCCGCTTTCGATCTTCGTCTTCTTCGATGAACACCCACGATCTAGAGATGTTGTGATGATTTGTGATGCTTGGGATGTGTTTGGGAGAAGCAAGGAGGGTTGAAGTCACCCTTGGAGCAGCTTGAAGGCTGCGTGGACTGCTGCCACGAGCTCTCTTTCCCTCACGCAGCTGCTGCATTTTTCTTTTTATAGACAGCCCTTAGGTCGCGTTTTTTTCACTCGCCGCGACCACCACCGCGACCTGTGGTCGCGGTGGCTTGGTCACGGCCTTCACTGGCCTGCCGGAGGTGGCTGGAACGCGAGCTGCACTGCGAGGAGGACACACCGCGCTGTGATGCTTGGGATGTGTTTGGGAGGAGCAAGGAGGGTTGAAGTCACCCTTGGAGCAGCTGGAAGGCTGCCTGGACTGCTGCCACGAGCTCTCTCTCCCTCACGCAGTTGCTGCATTTTTCTTTTTATAGACAGCCCTTAGGTCGCGTTTTTTTCACTCGCCGCGACCACCACCGCGACCTGTGGTCGCGGTGGCCTGGTTGCGGCCTTCACTGGCCTGCTGGAGGTGGCTGGAACGCGAGCTGCACCGCGAGGAGGACACACCGTGCTGCCCCTCGCCACGCTCACTGGTTCATTTTGTTTCTGCACTGCGAGCACAGGTCGCGCTCGGTCCTCGCGCAGCTCACTGGACGCCGCTCTCTTCTTCATCGCGAGCTGCACCGTGAGCTGGGGCTGGTTGCAGTCGTGCTTGCCGTGCTCACTGGTTGGCACGGGCGTCTTCAACGCGAGCGAGGGCGCTGGTCGCGCGAGGGAGAGAGCTGTGCTCGCCATGCATGTTTGTTTTTCTTTCTTAACCAAAACGGCGTCGTTTTGGACCAAAGCATTGGTCCAAAACGGCGCCGTTCCACTTAAGTCAAATTCCTTTATGCCAAACGCACCGTTTCACTTAAGTTTGGTGGAACTTTCTGAAATTACACTTTTGCCCCCGAACTTTAGCATTCTTTCATCGATGCCCTTCCCCAACGTTGCTGAAATTATACTTTTTCCCCAAAAATATATAAAATCATCACTTAGGTCCCTAAACCTGCACACTCAAGGAAAACACGGGAAAAGTATCAAAAATACTCAAGAATACAATTAAAAGATACGGTTTAAGGGTCGTAAATATATGAAAATAAATGACCGATCAGGGAGGATTTGGGTTTAATAGAATCCATGTGATGTTACTGTTTTGGTTGTTGGATCTTCTGAGCAAGTTATACACTGTAGAGTTTCTTCTGTTAATTCTACTTGGGAGTGTATGATTTCGATTGTGTACGGTGATAATTGTAATGTTCGTAGGGAGGCATTATGGGCTGATTTAGTGGTGCGCAGAGAGGAATGGGAGAATAGTGCTTGGCTTGTGATGGGTGACTTTAATGCTATTAAGTCTTCAGTTGAGAGTGTTGGAGGCTCCAATTCTTGGCCGCATTGGAAAGACAATTTTTCTAATTGTTTAGCTGAGTCTGGGTTAGATGATCTGTGATTTAATGGGTGTTTCTATACGTGGTCTAATCATCGTACAGTTGATCCTATTCTTCGAAAGTTAGATCGAGCTTTGGTCAATTTGAATTGGGATATTTCCTTTCGAGGTTCGGAGGCGCATTTTCTTCCTTTCAGTGTTTCTGATCACTCTCCTATGGTTGTTAAGATTGTGGATCTTCCTCGGCAACGAGTGCCTTTTAAGTTCTTTGATTTCTGGACAAATTATCCAGAGTTTTTATCCTTGGTGGCTCGGGTTTTGGAGGACAGGATGGATGGTTCTCCTATGTTTCAGCTATGTAAGAAGCTCAAAAGATTGAAAGTGGAGCTCAAGAAACTTAATAGGAAGTGTTATTCTGACTTGTATTCTAGGGTGTAGCAAGCTAAGCATGATTTAGAGTATGTGTAGTGGGATATTCAGAGGCAGCCTATGAACGTTTCTTTACATGAGGAGGAGTCTCGGTTGGTGAAGCTTTATGGTGATTTGAGTAGAGATGATTAGAGTTTTTTGAGACAAAAGTCCCGGGTTCAGTGGATTAATTTGGGAGATAGGAATTCTAAGTTCTTTTTTCGATCGATGAGACAAAGATGTAGTAGGAGTAAGGTATTATCTCTTACCGATGAGCATGGTAATCGTGTGGAGGAGCCTAGTGAAGTTAAATCTATGGTGGTGAACTTCTTTGAGACACTTCTGAGACAGCCTGCTGGATGCCCTAGGATTGACCTTGATTTAGTGAAGCGGGCTCTCCCGCAGTGGATTTCTGGTGATCAGGGTGCTACCTTGGGTAGAGAGGTTAGTGATGATGAAATTAAGGCAGTTTTGTTCTCTTTGAAAGATTATAAAGCTCCTGGTTTGAATGGGTATAATGCTACTTTCTTCAAGAAAACTTAGTCTGTTGTTGGTGATGATTTTCTTCGTACTATTCGTTCGTTTTTTTAGTTTCGGGATATTGCTCAAGCAAGTGAATGCTACTGTGGTTGCTCTTATTCCTAAGGTTCCTAATCCTTCTAAGGTTGGGGATTTTATGCCTATTTCGTGTTATAACACTATCTACAAATGCAATGCCAAAATTATTGCAAATCGAGTTCAGATGGTGTTGCCTGATGTTGTTAGTCCTTCTCAGTCAGCCTTTGTTGCTGGTAGGCAGATTAGTGATAATATCTTACTGTCGCAGAAATTATTAAGGAACTATCATCGTCATAGGGGTCATCGTAGGTGTGCGTTAAAGGTAAATTTAATGAAAGCCTATAATTCTGTACGGTGGGATTTCTTAGTGGTTGTCTTACAGATTTTAGGATTCCCGGAGCAGATGATAGCTTGGATTTCTAAGTGCATTTCTACTCCCCGTTTTTCTATTTCTATCAATGGCGAGTTGAATGGTTTCTTTGCCAGTGGCCGAGGTTTGAGGCAGGGGGATCCTATGTCCCCTTATTTATTTGTGCTGGCTATGAAGGTCTTTTCGGGGTTGATGTGAATTATGGAGCAAGAAGGTCAATTTGCTTACCACTGGCGGTGCGGAAAGATTGGTATTTCTCATTTATGCTTTGCGGATGATCTTATGGTTTTCTGTAGGGCAGAAAGGGAATCGGTTACTGCAGTTAATGGTGTTCTTGGTCAATTCAAAGCTCTTTCTGGATTAATCCCTAATCCTAGTAAGAGTAATCTTTTTATGGCTGGTGTGTCCTCCGAGATTAAGCAAGAGTTGCTTGAGATTCTGGGTTTTCAGGAAGGGGCATTACCTGTCAGATATTTTGGGGCTCCTCTGATTTCTACTAAGCTTATGGCAATAGATTGCAGAGTTCTTGTTGATAGGATTGTGGCGAACGTTAAGAGTTGGACCAGTAGGGTTCTTTCTTTTGCAGGGAGGCTTCAACTCATTTAATCTGTGTTGTTCTCTATCCAGGTGTATTGGTCCTCCATTTTTATCCTGCCTAAGTCAGTGGTGATAAAGGTTGAAGCTACTTTACGAAGTTTTCTCTGGAGGGGTTCAAATTTAGGTAGAGGTGGGGCTAAGGTTGCTTGGTCCTCAGTGTGTTTACCAAAGGAAGAGGGCGGGCTATGTATTAAGAGTGTTGAGGTGTGGAATAAAGCTGCCATGATTAAGCATTTGTGAGCTGTTTGTAGCAATTTGAGGTCTTCTATTTGGGTGTCGTGGATTAGGTCTGCTCTGCTTAGGGGAAGGAATGTGTGGGAGGTGAAGTGGCCTGGAGATTGCTCGTGGAGTTGGAGTAAAATTCTAGGCCTTCGGAGTCATGTGAGGAGGTTAATGCAGTTTCGGGTGGGTAATGGGGGGGAGGTTTCCTTTGGGCATCCTATAAACAAGCATACAACTGAACGAGGTTTTAGTTTTCTACTTCTGTTCTTCAGTACATGTACTGGACATCCCCAAATGCGTAAATGTCTTAAACAGACTTTTCGACCATTCTACAACTCTTGAGGAGTCTTGGGAACAAGCTTGAATGGAACTAAGTTCAAGCTGTATGCTACCGTTTGCAGTGCATATCCCCAAAAGGAATAAGGTAATGATGAGAAGTGGTGCCGACCAGCCCTAAGTAATGTCAAACACACTCACGAGTAGTTTAAGCACTAAGGAAGTGCACAAAAACGCACACAAAAGCAAATAAAGATAGATTAACTAATTTTTCAACGGATACAGATATCATCACCCTTATTAAACTAGTAAAAACGGCTCACTACCAAGACTAATCTAAAGGGATACAGAAACACCACTCTCTCAACCAGCCAAGGATACAGAACCAATAATAAAACTCACCACTTTAAGGAAATTAACCCAAGAGATACAGAGTTAGGAGAAATAAAACTCAAAGAGTTCTAATTTTTATTAAAATTCATCAAAAGTTCTTCAAATGATTTACATGACACTTTAAATAGGAAAACATGACTTGGAACAGCCCTCCAAGCATGGAAAACATAAAACATAAAAGCTTTCATTTGATACCAAGAAGAAATAAAAGCAAAAGTTGACTAAGAAACTTGGAAACAAAGAAAAACTATTAATTTCCCGAAATTCGCTGAATCTGACCACCAAAATGAATTCGGTCATAACTCTCTCTTGGATACTTCAAATGGCTTGCTTCAAATACAAAAATGGCACGAGACGCGGTTCCATCTCAATAAAAAGATATAGCAGTCCAAAGTTACTATCGCGAACTGATCCTTATGCTTAACAAACCATAACGAGAATTTGAAACCCTTTTGTATCTTGGTCCGGGTTAAGCTATGGAACATTCCCGTGTCAAGAAGCTAATCATAGATCTCAGCATTTCCATCGGAGTCTTGTTTTTCCTCTCCGCAATACCATTATGCTGTGGCGTCCCTGGAGAGGTGAGTTAGGAAATTATCTCATGCTCAACCATGTAATCTTCAAACTCTTGGTCAAGATACTCACTCAACGATCTAATCGTAGAGCTTTGATGGTTTTGCCTAATTGATTTTCAACTTCAGCTCGGAATTCTTTGAACATTTTAAATCTTTTCGATTTACGTTGCATTAGATAAACATATCTGCATCTTGAGTAATCGTCAATAAATGTGACGTAGTACTCATAGCCACCTCTAGCTCTATCACTTATTGGTTTATAGACATCTGAATGTATAAGCTTTAGTGGTTGTGTGGCTCTAATCCCTTTTCCAATAAAAGGTCACTTGGTAATTTTACCTTTTAGACAGGATTTGCAGACAAGTCAAGTGTCGATCTTTAAATCACTTAAAGGTCTGCCTTTTACTAGTTTGTCTATTCTGTCAAGGTTAATATTGTTAGGATTATGCTCAATAATAAGAGTGTAATAGTGTATTTGACAATTTTTTTCATATTAATAAAGTGATTTTTGGTTTAACAAATCTTATAGCATTTATAGTTTAATTATTATAATTGTCAAAAGTAAATAATCATAAAGTCAAAAGGCTATGAGAAATAAAGAACTGCCCGTACATCTGGATATATATGAGGTAGACACAATTCTTTAGGTAAGTCTTGAATAACATTAACAACTTAAGATAAAAGTTAGGTGCCTTTACCTTGTTAAAGTTGTAGATTCCTTTTGCTAGCATTTGAGTAGGATCAAATGTGATATGATGAGTCTACAATCATCAAAGTGTAGTGTCTTTGGGCAAAAGGATCTAGTGTACTAGGTGCATTGAATAGGATCACAGTGAAATACTTTATCCGCATCCGTCAGTGGATAAAAGTTTTCACTTGAGGATAGTCGAAGAGTCTATTTCAATCTTGAGATAAATGATGGACTTATGGTTGCAAGTGTTATTATTTGAACTGGAGTACGATTATATCGCATAGCCTATCCTCGATGGTTTGGTAGTATTCATTTGTTAATCGATAGAGGACTTCATTTACAGATATGGACATCATGGCTCCATTTATTAAATGTGAGTAAAATACTATCATATGAATATTTGGAGGTATTGGATATTAAATCTTAACGTTAAGTTTTCAATAGTGTCTATTGAAACATGGCTTCTGGACAAGTCAAAATATCCAAGTTCAAAATGTGGTCATATGAGTAAATATGGTAAATAGGAGAGCTATAGGCGGTCTATGAGCTCTTGGCGATTACTGGTATTTTTCACGAGGATACATTTTCTCCAATAAGGTTGTCTAGGGTACGAATGAGGAACAATAACTTATTCTGTCTTGTTTCTTCTGGGGTATGCCCCTGTGCTTTTGTTCTGTTCTATTTTGGATTAATATACTTACTTTATAAAAAAAAAACTTATTCTATCTTTATTTAAGAGTTCAATTTTAGTTTTTTAGTAGAATGAACTGAAATTAATAGATCGGACCTAAGTGAATCATTTATTGATTGTGATTAGGTTGTGTCTATTGAAGCTTAAATTTAGATAGCCCGGCAAGATCCTCAATCCGTACGAACTTGCATGAATCACTTGATATATTATAGGGCAAAAATTATTTAGGTCCCTAATTTATCACGAAATATCATATTTTGACTACTGTTTCGTTTTTTAGCTCTCGAAATCCCTAACTTTTTAAAAATTCATCAATTTAGTCCTTCTGTTAGTCAACAGTTAGTCAAATTTAACAGTCACAGGGGTATTTTAGTCTTTTTATATAAAAATAATAATTTATATTAACAATTAGGGCAAAAATTATTTTGGTCCCTAACTTATAACGAAATATTACATTTTGACCACTGTTTTGTTTTTTAGCTCCTATGGTCCTCAACTTTTTAAAAATCCATCAATTTAGTCCTTTTGACCAATTTTTTTACAGTCAAACATGATAGAATGTGTATTTTGACCATTTTACCCTTAGTTTTAATTTATTAAATTGAAAATTTGATTTTTTTTCCTTTATTAAAATTAAAAACCTTTAAAAAAATTATTACAATAAATAAAAAATTTTAAAAAAATTAAAAAATAATATTATATATTAAAATTTAATAATATTAATCTAAAATTGATGCTTTTTCCGAAAAGGCTTCCCCTCCATCCCATATTTTATTATTATTATTATTATTTTTTGTGTAAATAATATTTTGATTTGGTTAAAGAATAAAATTGGGAATAAAGTTAAAAAATATATCATTTGAAATTATTAAATAAAAAGTGTATAATTCTAACTTATATATAAACCCATCATGAAAATTGGGAATAAAGGTGTCAATGCTTATCGTGCTCATATCTCGAGCATGAAACGTGCACGTTCTAACTCGAACTTTCTTTCAACTTTTAAATAGAACTTATTAAATAAGATAAGTTGAAGGACCATCTCCTCCCATCAGTTTTCCAGTTGATATTTTTTTTTTTGGTTAATTGCGCCTCTCCCATCAGTTTTCCAGTTGCAATTTTTTTTTGTTAATTTGTTTTATTAAATTTTTGTTTAATAAGTTTTTATTAATTTTTAATATAAATTATTATTTTTATATAAAAAGACTAAAATACCCTTATGACTATTAAATTTAACTAATTGTTGACTAACAGAAGGACTATATTGATGGATTTTTAAAAAGTTAAGGATTTCGGGAGTTAAAAAACGAAACAGTGGTCAAAATATAATATTTCGTGATAAGTTAGGGACCTAAATGATTTTTGCCCTTTTAATAAAAGAAAAAAATTGAATTTTCAATTTAATAAATTAAAAATAAGGGTAAAATAGTCAAAATACAGATTCTGTCATGTTTGACCGTCAAAAAATTGGTCAAAATGACTAAATTGATGGATTTTTGAAAAGTTAGGGACCACGGGAGCTAAAAAACGAAACAATGGTCAAAATGTAATATTTCGTGATAAGTTAGGGACCAAAATGATTTTTTCCCTATATTATATCAGACCAATTTATGGGTCCATCTAGATTTGTTTTTGGATTTTGAAATCCAAAAGTTTTGAGAGGTGCGGTCTTATGTGATCAAGACACACGGTAACTCTTCAAATGCCTGGAGTGGGCGACCAAGGATGTGGGAATCCTTGGGCGGCCCTAATGGGATGCCATTAGCATTCCATTAATACATTAAGAATATAATTTGCACATTTTAATAAAATGGGCTGTTAAATTATATTAATGTACTAATTAAAGACATGTGGACTTGTTTCTTTTTTAGTAAGAATGGGTCTAGTTCACATGTGGACTTTTTTTTTTATATTAAAGTCCAATGGATTTAATAAAAATAGAAAAACAACACATAGCCCATGTATAGGCTTGGGCGGCAGAGGCTAAAGTAATTAGCCTAATATATTGTTTTATTTTATTAATTAATTAAATAGAAATTAATTAATTAATTAGTTATTTAATTAAAAGTCAAAATCTGTTTCTACTAGGAGTTGATCTCTTAATGTCATACTATTGATGGTAGTATGATAAGTATCAAAAATTTTATTTAATAGGTGATAAATAAAATATTTTATTTATCTAGTCAAATTCGGAAGTTTTTGATAAAGCCACAATTTAATTGATATCCAATAACTTGTTATTGGATAATACACTTATAAGTTGGAATGGGGTTGAACTCTAAGGTTGATAGGAATTTTGGTGAAACACAAATCCTTCCTAAGGGAGAATTCGGCCACCTATATTTTCCCATCAATAGAGTTCGACCAAGGCTAATGGTTTTTTGAGAGAATTTTGAGCTTTATTTTGCTTAAGAAAATTCGCACAACTCATAGCAAAAGTGTGAGAAAATTTGGTCAACAGAAAAGAGTAAAGAGCGTTTAGTTTCGATAGTGCACTAGTAGCTAGTTTCGATAAAAAATTTGAGAATTCGCAAGTGACCAAACATTCTTTGTTTTTGTAGGAAGGTTATTGTGACAAACGAAAAAGAAAAAGTTTTTTGTTTTCCATCATCAGGTATGCAATTCAAAGAAAGAGAGGCCACATTCCTAGGTGAAAATCTTGTGGTTTCACTTCAACACAACATCAATTGTCATGTTTAAAAAGGTACGGTACTTTTTTTCATGTATGTTAATTAATTAAGGGTTAAGGTTCACTCTCTTTTTAGGAAATTTTTTTGAAATAAACCCACTCTATTTTTACGCTTCTGCCGCGTGTTTCATCATACAATTGGTATTAGAGTCTGGTTGTACCCTTGATTAATTAATGTATATACGTGAATCTATTTCTTTTTATTATAAATATCCATGTTTTAGAAAGAGATGGCACTCTAGGTATTCACACACACACACACACACACACACATATATATATATATATATATGATTTGTTGTCACTCGATTTTGGTCCTAGAATTTCAATGTATTTTTGTTTTGAAATTGTAACAAGAAGGGTGGCCTATCATTGCTATAATTTCCTTCTTGATAGTTGCTAAGTTTTTTTATTTTATTTTATTGTAAAATAAAACTGCTGTAATATATTCAAGTTTCGAAGAATCATAGAGTTGAAGAATTGTAAGAAGAAAAAGAAGCAACAGAAAAGCCCTAGACAACCCGTGCGCACCAAGGCAGCAAGACTAAGGGTGTAGGTGCGCTTGCTGTGGTGCTGCAGTGCGCAACCCTTAAGGGGCTGGGGCCGGGCGCAGCCTTCCCTGAGCTGTGTGCAAGCGCGGCAGTCCAAGGGAATGGGCGCAAGTGCGCGCCTATGGAGAGGCAGTGCGCTTGCAGGCTTCAAGGGCAGCGTGGGCGCACCCATGGGCGGCAACTAGTTCCTTGTCGCGAGATCTCTGGACGGATGGCCACTTGATGACGTGTTCACCAAGTTAAGGTTCGGATTTTGTTTTTCAAACAAATGTAATTTACTTGCTTTTCTAGGATGGACCAAAATTTTGGCTATTTACTTTTTTGTAAATATTATAATATTTGTCATTGTTTGATAACATGTCATATAGAATAGGAGTGCCACTCATATATCTCTTTTGGTATGAACATGCATTGAATAATTTATGTATCTAATTGGCATCTAGATAACTTGGTAAATCATTCTATGGAATTCCATCACACGCCTTAAACAATTGAGTGGGAGAATATGTTTGGAACACCTATGGCCTCCAAGGTTAGTTGAGCTTTATGTTTCGAGTGATAACCCCCCAAGGGGTATCCATGAATGGAATTTAGCAAGATACTTCCTTACAAGGATAGACTAGACAATTGATTCAAGCGATATCTACTCTCAAAGGAGGGATTTTCGTGAGGGAATATATTGAAGGTCGATACCTTGATAACACACTCAATGTGGTTTTATTGATATCCTCCCAAGAGTTCTTGTAAATAAAATCGCAAGGCTAAATTGGAAACGCTGGTTGTTATGTTAACAATTAGGTGGGACCTAGTCCAACTAGTAAATGGTGCGAACTCCCAAAGGAGGAGTGACATTTGTGGGTGTTGGATCACCGCTGAATTTTACAATTGAATTATTTGATTTAATTCAACATAAATATTCAAAAGTACTTTATCATGATTATTTACTTATATAATTTTTTGTTAAATAAATAAATCATGACCCCATTCCTAATCAACTTCCTAAAAGATAATACTTTAACTGATGATAATTATGTCACATGGAAAAGGAAAATTGTACTATTGCTGCAAGCTGAAAAATATAGATTCATTATGTCTATTCCTAAATCACTGGTTCCTAATGATGAGTATACTGAGGTGTAAAGAAGTTATTATAAGCAGTGGGAGTCCTCTGATGAAGACTGCTGCAGATATTATGATGTCTCTAGAGGAGATGTTTTGCTATGAGGTCTAAAACGACTAAGAGAAAGACAATGACTGCTTTTATAAATCTTAGGATGAAGCCTCGACAAGCCATATCATATCTCAATATTGCTGAACTCAATGGTGCTGAGATAGATGGTGAGTCCAAAATTGGCATGATAATCAATTCAATATCAGATTCCTTTAATTAGTTCAAGTTGAACTACACCTTGAACAATAAGGAATACATCTTGCAGGACTTGATGCAAGATGTTCAAAGCAATGATAAGATCCTTGTGAAAGGCAATGGTCAAGAGATTCACTTGGTTGGAAAGTTTGCTACTGTTGAAACCCATAAAAAGGTTAAGGAAAAACAGAAGAAAAAGAAACTTAGACCTACCAAGAAAGGAAACCAAGAAAGTAACCAAGATCAAAGGGAAGTACTAACACGAGAGTGTTCCATAGCTTGACCTCGGTCTAAGACACAAAGGAAGTTCGAATTCTCACTAGTGTTCTATAGCTTGACCTCGGTCCAAGACACAAAGTAAGTTCGAATTCTCACTATGGTTTATTAAGCATCAGAATCTATTCGCGGGAGTAACAATCAGTTCGCGCAGTGAGTTCACGAGGGCCATAACTTTTGATTAGGATGGAATCACGATTCACGCCTTATGTTATTGGTAAGATAAAAGCCTTAACTTCATTTTTGTATTTTGAAGCAAGTCATTTGGAGTATTCAAGAGAAAGTTATAACCGAATTCGTTCTGTGGTCTGCTGGTGGCCTGATTCAATGCATTTCAGAAAATGAAGAATTTTCTTTGTTTTCAAGTTTCTAAGTCAACTTTTGCTTTTATTTCTTCTTATTATCAGATTAAGCTTTTATATTTTATGTTTCCCATGCTTGGAGAGCTGTTCCAAGTCATGTTTTTCTATTTAAAGTCTCATGTGAATCAGATTAAAAACTTTTGATGAATTTTAATGAAAATTAGAACTCTTTGAGTTTTATTTCTCCTAACTCTATTTCTCTTGGGTGTCCTTAGAGTGGTGAGTTTTATCCTTGGTTCTGTCTCCTTGGCTGGTAATCGGTCATTTATTTTCATATATTTACTACCCTTAAACCGTATCTTTTAATTGCATTCTTGAGTATTTTTGGTGCTTTTCACGTGTTTTCCTTGAGTGTGCAGGTTTAGGGACCTAAGTGATGATTTTATATATTTTTGGGAAAAATGTGTAATTTCAGTAACATTGTGGAAGGGCGTCTATGAAAGAATAGCAAAGTGCTGGGGTAAAAATGCAATTTCAGAAAGTTGACCCAGCCATTAGTGAAACGGTGCGTTTTGCACCTATGGCTTTGGGTCTTAAGTTGAACGACGCCGTTTTGGACCAAAGCATTGGTCCAAAACGACGTCGTTTTGGTCAAGAAGGAAAATAAAAAAATGAAAAACCCAGTCTCGCCATGCATGCGCGACCAGCCTCTCCTCGCTCCTTCGCTCGCGTTGAAGACGAACCAGACCACCAGTGAGCTGCGCGAGCTTGACCGCGACCTGTGCTCGCGTCCTCCACCTCGCGGCGATGATGACCCAGCCCAGCAGTGTACAACGCGAGGGGCAGCGCGACTCATGATCATCGCGGTGCAGCTCGCGATGGAAAAGAGAAGAGAACCAGTGAATGTGGTGAGCTCGAGCGCGGTGTGTCCTCCTCGCGGTGCAGCTCGTGTTCAAGCAGCTCCTAGCCGTCCAGTGAAGGCCGCGACCAAGCCACCGCGACCACAGGTCGCGGTGGTGGTCGCGGTGAAGAAAAAACGCAGCCCTAAGGGCTGTCTATAAAAAGAAAAATGCACCAGCTGGGTGAAGAAGAGAGAGCTCGTGGCAGTGCAGTCCAGCAGCTTCCAAGCTGCTCCAAGGGTGATCTCCACCCTCCTTGCTCCTCCCAAACACATCCCAAGCATCACAAATCATCACAACATCTCTAGATCGTGAGTGTTCATCGAAGAAGACGAAGATCGAAAGCGGAGAAGTTCAAGCCGGACCAAAGCGGGACTTCGAGTCTTGAGAGCTTCAATGGGTTGTATTTCATCTCATTAATCTTCCTTGATTGTTCATTTATGATTTTGAGTTGTTAGAACTATTGTTAGGTGATTTTCGGAACTGTGAACGGATTTGGATTTTATTGTTTATGAATATATTTTATGTGATTTATCTCATGATATTATGTGCTTAATAATAATCAAAATGTTTTCCATTTCCGTGATTGGAACCGTTTGACCACCTCGCATTATCCTCCATTGAATCCTTCTCGCTTTATATTAATTGTTTTAGTTAATTTAATTTAGTTTAATTATTGAAAACTATGATTATGAGCTAAACTAGTACGTTGGGGTTTTGATGGATCTTATTCTATGTTGATTGAATGAAATGAATGTTTAATTTGTTGCGGTTGATTATTGTGTTGTTGAGTGGTTTTATTGTGCTTAATGCTTTGAATGTGAAGGCCTACATTTAAATGATAAATTGGTTGTGTGTTATGTACCGAGAGGAGACGCCCACCACGTGCTCGATATAATGTCCACCACAAGTAGAATTGGATAGAGATATACTAATTTGCTTGTGTGATCACATAGGGTATTTATTGTAACTAATGCATTTCCATGCACTTGGATATACCATCGAGAGATAGGATATTAGTGTATGCGGAATATGTCCGATTTACCTCGAGAGGGGACTTTGGATAAATTAGATGAACACGGTCATCATCATGCATAATTAAACCTCAACAATGTGCTCTCATGAAATTCAATCGGATGGATTAGGTGAATTCAAATACCCTAACTAATCTCTCATATTGGTTGCTTGCTTTATTTTCATGTCTTTATATTTTTATCATTTAATATCTTTCGATTATTCAAATAGAAATAGGCTTGGTTAATTTTAGTACTCAACGCCTAAATATCCCTGTGGAGACGATAATTTACTCATCATTTTATTACTTGTGCCGACCCCGTATACTTGCGGGTACAAAAAGTCGCATCAAGTTTTTGGAATACCCCCAAACTTATCTTTTGCTTGTCCTCAAGCAAATCGAAACACACCACAATTAAAAATAAAGACAAAAATAACTAAAACTAAAATCAAAAACGAACTAAGCTATATCCATTTTCGTAGGATGCAACGATGGCACTTAGCATGTGCCACAAGCCTTTAAACCCCTAGGTGGCCCTAGTGGACGAGTTATAGTCTCGTGAGGGTTTACTGATCGGTCATTTATTTTCATATATTTACGACCCCTAAACCGTATCTTTTAATTGTATTCTTAAGTATTTTTGGTGCTTTTGACGTGTTTTCCTTGAGTGTGCAGGTTTAGGGACCTAAATGATGATTTTATATATTTTTAGGGAAAATGTGTAATTTCAGTAACTTTCGGGAAGGGCATCGATGAAAGCATGTGAAAGTTCTGGGGCAAAATCGTAAATTCAGAAAGTTACACCAAACTTAAGTGAAACGGTGCGTTTTGGCATAAAGGAATTGACTTAAGTGGAACGGCGCCGTTTTGGACCAATGCTTTGGTCCAAAACGACGCCGTTTTGGTTAAGAAATAAAACAAAAGGCAGTTCGCCATGCAGCGCGACCTTTCTCTCTCGCCTCTCCTCGCGTCCAGCGGCTCGCGTTGAAGACGCCCAGCCCAGACCAGTGAGCACGGCGAGCACGACCGCGACCAGCCCCAGCTCGCGGTGCAGCTCGTGACGAAGAAGAGAACGCGTCCAGTGAGCTGTGCGATGACCGAGCGCGACTTGTGCTCGCGAGGGAAGCTCGCGGTGCGGAAAAAAGTTCCAGCAGCGAAGGTGGCGAGCTCGAGCGCTGTGTGGCCTCCTCGCGGTGCTGCTCGCGCTGCAACCTCTTCCAGCAGGCCAGTGAAGGCCGCGACCACGCCACCGCGACCACAGGTCGCGGTGGTGGTCGCGGTTAAGAAAAATGCAGCCCTAATGGGCTGTCTATAAAATGAAAAAGGCAGCAGCTGGGCGCGAGGAGAGAGCTCGTGGCAGTGCAGTCCAGCAGCTCCCAAGCTGCTCCAAGGGTGATCTCAACCCTCCTTGCTCCTCCCAAACACATCCCAAGCATCACAAATCATCACAACATCTCTAGATCGTGGGTGTTCATCGAAGAAGACGAAGATCGAAAGCGGAGAAGTTCAAGCCGGACCAAAGCGGATCTTCGAGTCTTGAGAGCTTCAATGGGTTGTATTTCATCTCATTTATCTTCCTTGATTGTTCATTTATGATTTTGAGTTGTTAGAACTATTGTTAGGTGATTTTCGGAACCGTGAACGGATTTGGATATTTATTGTTTATGAATATATTTTATGTGATTTATCTCATGATATTATGTGCTTAATAATAATCAATATGTTTTCCATTTCCGTGATTGGAACCGTGTGACCACCTCGCATTATCCTCCATTGAATCCGTCTCATTTTATATTAATTGTTTTAGTTAATTTAATTTAGTTTAATTATCGAAAACCATGATTATGGGCTAAACTTGTGAGTTGGGATTTTGATGGATCCTATTCTATGATGATTGAATGAATTGATTGTTTAATTTGTTGCGGTTGATTATTGTGTTGTTGAGTGGTTTTATTGTACTTAATGCTTTGAATGTGAAGGCCTACATTTAGATGATAAATTGGTGGTGTGTTATGTACCGAGAGGAGACGCCCACCACGTGCTCGATATAATGTCCACCACAAGTAGAATTGGATAGAGATATACTAATTTGCTTGTGTGATCACATAGGGTGTTTATTGTAATTAATGCATTTCCATGCACTTGGATATACCATCGAGAGATAGGATATTAGTGTGTGCGGAATAGGTCCGATTTACCTCGAGAGGGGACTTTGGATAAATTAGATGAACACGGTCATCATCATGCATAATTAAACCTCAACAATGTGCTTTCATGAAATTCAATCGGATGGATTAGGTGAATTCAAATACCCTAACTAATCTCTCATATTGGTTGCTTGCTTATTTTCATGTCTTTATATTTTTATCCTTTAATATCTTTCGATTATCCAAATAGAAATAGACTTGGTTAATTTTAGTACTCAACGCCTAAATATCCCTGTGGAGACGATAATTTACTCATCATTTTATTACTTGTGCCGACCCCGTATACTTGCGGGTACAAAAAGTCGCATCATTTACCAGCTACGATACCCACAAACGTCCTAAGCTAACCACATACATAGCTCAACATCAAATTAAATATATGTTTTTGCTCAACTTTCTTCCCTTCCTCTTCTACACGACTACCAAATTTGCTCAACTTTCTTCCCTTCCTCTTCTACACCTTTCTCCTTCAACCTCTTTTTCAACCTTTTCTCAATTTTTACTTTGTGCATTTTACTCCTTTTTTTTTTTCATTTTAGCCAACTCTTTTTATTTTATTCATTATTTTTAATGTTGGCTATTCTCTTTTTTCTGCACATTTCCCACATCCATATCATCTCTTCTACTCCACTCCTTCTTCCTCACTCAACACTTACACATTTTTCTTTTAATTGCCTCTAGTTTTCAAGCGTCAAAGGTAACGTCTTACAATTTCGGCTAGGATTTTTGGACATGTAGGTCATACAATAAAAGGCTAATATGCGAGTGTTTGGCCGCGAATGGGATAAGGAGCACACAATTACGGATAGGAAATCAAGCTATTTAGGAATTCACACACAATGCCTGGATCATATCTCCAAAATATACTCAATTGAACATTCAACACAAACATACAAGATTTTCATAATACAGTTCATTAACATCCAATGCAAACCTATAGAGATCAATCTAATGACAATAAAGCTTAAGAAAGTGTTTAAAAGTAGAAACAAAAATTCCCTCAGAATAAATACGCAATAATCTCAAAATCTCACTAAGGGTAGTCTCCATTATTAATCAGAGCTATTAATTGAAAGTTGTCACATATTACAATGCAAAGACGTCAGACCTATATGTTTAGATGCAAAGACACTACTGGCATTATTCCAAATAACAACTTTGTACACTCAAATAACCTAAGTATTTACATATTATTACTCAATTATCTGTAAAGCATGCATATGGTTTCGCTATCCTAACACAAACACAACAAAACACGAAAATACAATAAAAGACTCGAAAACTGGTGTACGTGGCATTGTTATGCCTAAGTCTTCCAAATGCATTGCGTATGAGGAAAGTCTAGGTTTCCAGCCTATATACACCAACAAGACACAAACACAAATACACACAAACAGCTGGTTGAGAGGGTGGTGTTTCTGTATCTCTTTAGATTAGTCTTGGTGGTGAGCCGTTTTTGCTAGTTTACTAAGGGTGGTGATATCTGTATCCCTTGGAAAATTAGTTAATCTATCTTTATCTGTTCTTGTGTGAGTAAGACTGGTTTGAGCATTTCTCTAGTGTTCAAAACATGCATAAGAGTGTTTGATATATTCAAGGGCTGTTTCGGCTCCAAGTATTTCCTTTGTAGTGAAAAGGGTTCCAGGAAAAGAAAAGAGTGAATGATGAGGAGTTCAACTTATGCTTAGGCAATGGAGCGTTAGTGTCTGCTAGTGCAGTGGGAGATATTAGAATTAGATTAGATTCTAATAGGCATTTGGATTTGATAGACGTTTATTATGTACCTCAATTCAAGAGGAATTTTATTTCAGTTTCTTTTTTAAATCAATTTGGATATTTTGTTACTTTTAATAAAGGTTTTACTATTAGTAAGAATGACAAATTTGTTTGCAAAGGTACATTGGAAAATGGTTTATTCCGTTAGCGTAGAACCATCTCTCACTTGTTAGACACGGAATCAACGGAACCTAATCATAAAAGAGTAAAATTATCAAAAGATAAAACCTACCTATGACATTTGCGCCTAGGTCATATTAACCTTAATATGATTAAAAGATTGGTTAGTTACCAACTTGTGAATCTTATTTGGAAGGTAAAATGACCAAAAGGTCATTCATGACTAAAGGTACAAGAGCCACTGAATGTTTAGGATTAATACACACTGATGTATGTGGTCTTATGAGCATTAAAGTAAGAGGT
This sequence comes from Xanthoceras sorbifolium, assembly GCA_003430845.1. Lineage (NCBI taxonomy): Eukaryota > Viridiplantae > Streptophyta > Magnoliopsida > Sapindales > Sapindaceae > Xanthoceras > Xanthoceras sorbifolium. The sequence continues at coordinate 13,257,143 of CM010609.1, read as the reverse complement.
AGATATGAGTACTTCATCACTTTCATGGATGATTACTCAAGATTTGGCTATGTGTATCTCATGGGACATAAGTCGGATGCTTTTGACATGTTCAAAGCAATCAAAGCTGAAATAGAAAATCAGTTTGAGAAACACATAAAAATCTTGAGGTCTGATCGTGGTGGAGAATATCTATCTAGTGAGTTTCAGCAATATCTTCTTGATAATGGAATTATTTCTCAGTTTTCTGCATTAGGAACACCTCAAAAAAATGGGATGGCAGAAAGGAGAAATAGGACTCTTTTGGACATAGTTAGGTCTATGTTAAGTTACTCAATGCTTCCTAATTCTTTTTGAGGATATACTCTATAAACTGCTATGTACATTCTAAACGATGTACCAACTAAGTCGGTTCCTAAAACATCGCATGAGTTGTGGACTGGGCGAAAATCTAGTTTACAATACTTAAGGATATTTGGATGTCCTTCATGATCGGTCATTTATTTTCATATATTTACGACCCTTAAACCGTATCTTTTAATTGTATTCTTGAGTATTTTTGGTGATTTTGACGTGTTTTCCTTGAGTGTGCAGGTTTAGGGACCTAAGTGATGATTTTGTATATTTATGGGGAAAATGTGTAAATTCAGTAACTTTGGCGAAGGGCATCTATGAAAGAATAGCAAAGTTCTGGGGCAAAACTGCAATTGCAGAAAGTTCCACCAAACTTAAGTGAAACGGTGCGTTTTGCACCAAAGGTTTCTAACTTAAGTGGAACGGCGCCGTTTTGGACCAATGCTTTGGTCCAAAATGACGCCGTTTTGGTTAAGAAAGAAAAAACAAAAAAATGAGGCAGCGCCATGCACAGCCCTCCCTCTCGCCTCTCCTCGCGATGAAGATGCCCATGCCAAACCAATGAGCTGCGCGAGCTCGACCGCGACCAGCCTCTCCTCGCAGTGCAGCTAGCGGTACAGAAGAAGAAGTATCCAGTGAGCTGCGCGAGGACTGAGCGCGACCTGTGCTCGCGTGGGGAGCTCGCGGTGCAGAATCTTCATGCAAACCAGTGCAGGTGGCGAGGAAGATCGCGACCTGTGCTCCTCGCAGTGCAGCTCGTGTTCCAGCAGCTCCTAGCCGTCCAGTGAAGGCCGCGACCAAGCCACCGCGACCACAGGTCGCGGTGGTGGTCGCGGTGAAGAAAAAACGCAGCCCTAAGGGCTGTCTATAAAAAGAAAAATGCAGCATCTGGGTGAGAGAGGGAGAGCTCGGGGGCAGCCAGTTCCAGCAGCCTTAAAACTGCTCCAAGGGTGATTTCCACCCTTCTTGCTCCTCCCAAACACATCCCAAGCATCACAAATCATCACAACATCTCTAGATCGCAAGTGTTCATCGAAGAAGACGAAGATCAAAAGCGGAGAAGTTCAAGCCGGACCAAAGCTGATCTTCGAGTCTTGAGAGCTTCAATGGGTTGTATTTCATCTCATTAATCTTCCTTGATTGTTCATTTATGATTATGAGTTGTTAGAACTATTGTTAGGTGATTTTCGGAACCGTGAACGGATTTGGATTTTATTGTTTATGAATATATTTTATGTGATTTATTTCATGATATTATGTGCTTAATAATAATCAATATATTTTCCATTTCCGTGATTGGAACCGTGTGACCACCTCGCATTATCCTCCATTGAATCCGTCTCGTTTTATATAAGTTGTTTTAGTTAATTTAATTTAATTTAATTAATTGAAAACCATGATTATGAGCTAAACTTGTAAGTTGGGGTTTTGATGGATCCTATTCTATGATGATTGAATGAATTGATTGTTTAATTTGTTGCGGTTGATTATTGTGTTGTTGAGTGGTTTTATTGTACTTAATGCTTTAAATGTGAAGGCCTACATTTAGATGATAAATTGGTGGTGTGTTATAAACCGAGAGGAGACGCCCACCACGTGCTCGATATAATGTCCACCACAAGTAGAATTGGATAGAGATATACTAATTTGCTTGTGTGATCACATAGGGTATTTATTGTAACTAATGCATTTCCATGCACTTGGATATACCATCGAGAGATAGGATATTAGTGTATGCGGAATAGGTCCGATTTACCTCGAGAGGGGACTTTGGATAAATTAGATGAACACGGTCATCATCATGCATAATTAAACCTCAACAATGTGCTCTCATGAAATTCAATCGGATGGATTAGGTGAATTCAAATACCCTAACTAATCTCTCATATTGGTTGCTTGCTTTATTTTCATGTCTTTATATTTTTATCATTTAATATCTTTCGATTATTCAAATAGAAATAGGCTTGGTTAATTTTAGTACTCAACGCCTAAATATCCCTGTGGAGACAATAATTTTACTCATCATTTTATTACTTGTGCCGACCCCGTATACTTGCGGGTAACAAAAAGGCGCATCAAGTTTTTGGCGCCGTTGCCGGGGATATTTTAGTTGTGTTGATATTAATACCGATTAAGTCTATAGCTAATTTGGATTTGTATATATTTTATTTTTGTTCTTTTTAATTTTGATTTTTTTGTTTTCTATGGAAGACATGTATCCTTGGTATGAAGCGCCTGAGCTTACCGAGGAAGTGGCGAGTAGAGACTATGAAGCACCTTTGGGTTGTTTCTTATGTGGGGCCGCATATGAGTACTGATTGTCAGGTGGGCAATCCGTTTGCTAAGAGCCGTTCTGAGCAAATGCAGTACGAGGGCTATGTACATTATCAGCAGAACGACCCCTACCTAGCTCGTACAATCCTGGGTGGAGCAATCATTCCGAATCTCATTGGAGCAACCAGCAAGAACATCAGGAAATTGATCCAGCATTGGAAGACATGATTTTAAAATTCATGTCTAAGATGGATGAAAGAATGGATTCCCAAGATGAGGCCCTGAGGAAGCTGGAAGCTAAACTTGATCAAGTTGCAGAACATACTCAAGCAGCTACCCAACGCTTGGAGATTCAAATCACAAATTAACTACAGAGATCCAATGGCAAGAGCACGAACCATATCCTATGGTGCAATGCAATGAAACGGCCGTGGAAATCGAAGAGCAAATTGAGTATCAGATTTGGGTTGATCAAGTAGAGACGAAAGGGAGCAAGAACTTGTTTTATGGAGATGAGGCATCTACCTTTCCAGATCCATTTGAGTTATGTCTAGTCCACAGCGCCACCGCGAAAGAATAAAGCCACCAAGATACATATGTTTTTGTAGATCTCGGAGAAGGGAAGCCCAAACCGCCTCCGCCCTTTGAGCAGAACCCGCACTTGGGCCATAAAGAGATACCTTCGCATTCGACGTATCCAGTGCTGGGAGAGTCGTCTTCTCTTCCAGTCATTTGGTTAGGTTGGTGCGGTAAGCTAATGAGGAGATACGAATTATGGGGCAGGTGGGCGACAGCTCAAGCGATGAGGTAAAAACTTGTACATATGTTCTTTTCTTTTCTTTTTATTTTTTTTAGTTTAAATTTTCTTGTGTTTCGTAACTCTTTCCCATGAACCTTTTGAAGTGTTGTGCCTTGTGTTGAAAATTTTGAAGTTCGAGGGAAGTTTGGTTGGATGTACATATTTTTGAATTGTTTGATTTCTTTAATTTTGTTTTTGTTTGTTTTTGTGTGTCTATTTAGATTTGTTAGTTGTGGATATCTAGGGTTGTTAGTTGTGGATATTAGGACTGTTGTTATGTGTTCATTTGTTTTGTGCGTTTTTGTTTTTATGTCGAGTTTGATTGTTTTTAGTTTTTATTTCTGGTTTTTGTTTTTATTTCTTTATAAGCCCCTTTTCTTCGTACGTAAGGTGTAAAACATTGAGGACAATGTTTATTTTAAGTTTGGGGGTATTGTTTGGTGTTTGTGTGTTTGTGCGTCTGATTGGTGTATATAGGCTGGAAACCTAGACATTCCTCATACGCAATGCGTTTGGAAGACTTAGGTATAACAATGCCACGTACACCAATTTTCGAGTCTTTTATTGTATTTTCATGTTTTGTTATGTTTGTGTTAGGATGGCGAAACCATATGCATACTTTAAAGATAATTGAGTAATAATATGTAAATACTTAGGTCATTTGAGTGTACAAAGTTGTTATTTGGAATAATGCGGGTAGTGTTTTTGCATCTAAGCATATAGGTCTGACGTCTTTGCATTGTAATATGTGACAACTTTTAATTAATAGCTCTGATTAATAGTGGAGACTACCCTTAGTGAGATTTTGAGATTATTGCGTATTTATTCTGAGGGAATTCTTGTTTCTACTCTTAAACACTTTCTTGAGCTTTATTGTTATTAGATTGATCTCTATAGGTTTGCATTGGATGTTAATGAACTACATAATAAGAATCTTGTATGTTTGTGCTGAATGTTCAATTGAGTAGATTTTGGAGATATGATCCAGGCATTGTGTGTGAATTCCTAAATAGTTTGATTTCCTATCCGTAATTGCGTGCTCCTTATCCCATTCGCGGCCAAACACTCGCATATTAGCCTTTATTGTATGACCTACATGTCCAAAAATCCTAGCCGAAATTGTAAGACGTTACCTTTGACGCTTGGAAACTAGAGGCAATGAAAAGAAAAATGTGTAAGTGTTGAGTGAGGAAGAAGGAGTGGAGTAGAAGAGATGATATGGATATGGGTAATGTGCAGAAAAAGAGAATAGACAATAAAAGAATAAATAAAACAAAAAGAGTTGGCTAAAATGAGAAAAAGGAGTGAAATGCACAAAGTAAAAATTGAAAAAGGGTTGAAAAGAGGTTGAAGGAGAAACGCGAGAAAAAGATTTGGAAGAAAAGTTGAATGAATTTGGTAGTCATGAGAGAAAATGCACAAATTGAAAATTTTATGAAGTCTCTCAATAGGTTTCCAAGTGAGTTGAGCCCGATTTCCGTCCTTTTTGAGCCAATCACCCAATGCCCCATTACAACCTGAAAAAGACCTGTTGATCTCCTTAGGAAACTGAATTGTAATATTTGACATGTTTGTGCATTGATTTTTCCGTTCTTAACATTTGATACCTTTCATGAGATCCTTTGCTTAATTTGTGCGTTCTTTCTAATTATTGATGCATACGACACATTTTGAAATTCTTTGCTCATAAATTCCAGTCGTATGCAGTTGAAAGTGTGATAGCCTAGGTTCTGACTGCTATTGAGTGAAAACTTACGAGCCTAGAGTCAAGGCGAATTACATCAGAGGTTATTAGCATGGAAGGTGTCACGATTATAAATGCGTTGCATGTCAGTGTCCTGTATGATATATGGTGTATTAGACTTATTGACAGCATTTTGAATTTCTAATTTTGTTCTATTCTTATACCTTTGCATTTGTGTATATATTTAATTTGATGTTGAGGTATGTATGTGTTTAGCTTAGGACGTTTGTGGGTATCGTAGCTGGTAAACCCTCACGAGACTATAACTCGTCCACTGGGGCCACCTAGGGGTTTAAAGGCTTGTGGCACGTGCTAAGTGCCATCGTTGCATCCTACGAAAATGGATATAGCTTAGTTCGTTTTTTATTTTTAGTTTTAGTTATTTTTGTCTTTATTTTTAATCGTGGTGTGTTTCGATTTGCTTGAGGACAAGCAAAAGATAAGTCATTTATTTTCATATATTTACGACCCTTAAACCGTATCTTTTAATTGTATTCTTGAGTATTTTTGGTGCTTTTGACGTGTTTTCCTTGAGTGTGCAGGTTTAGGGACCTAAGTGATGATTTTGTATATTTATGGGGAAAACGTGTAAATTCAGTAACTTTGGGGAAGGGCATCTATGAAAGAATAGCAAAGTTCTGGGGCAAAACTGTAATTGCAGAAAGTTCCACCAAACTTAAGTGAAACGGTGCGTTTTGCACCAAAGGTTTCTAACTTAAGTGGAACGGCACCATTTTGGACCAATGCTTTGGTCCAAAACGACGCCGTTTTGGTTAGGAAAGAAAAAACAAAAAAATGAGGCAGCGCCATGCACAGCCCTCCCTCTCGCCTCTCCTCGCGATAAAGATGCCCATGCCAAACCAGTGAGCTGCGCGAGCTCGACCGCGACCAGCCTCTCCTCGCAGTGCAGCTAGCGGTGCAGAAGAAGAAGTATCCAGTGAGCTGCGCGAGGACGGAGCGCGACTTGTGCTCGCGTGGGGAGCTCGCGGTGCAGAATCTTCATGCAAACCAGTGCAGGTGGCGAGGAAGATCGCGACCTGTGCTCCTCGCAGTGCAGCTCGCATTCCAGCAGCTCCTAGCCATCCAGTGAAGGCCGCGACCAAGCCACCGCGACCACAGGTCGCGGTGGTGGTCGCGGTGAAGAAAAAACGCAGCCCTAAGGGCTATCTATAAAAAGAAAAATGCAGCAGCTGGGTGAGAGAGGGAGAGCTCGGGGGCAGCCAGTTCCAGCAGCCTTCAAACTGCTCCAAGGGTGATTTCCACCCTTCTTGCTCCTCCCAAACACATCCCAAGCATCACAAATCATCACAACATCTCTAGATCGCAAGTGTTCATCAAAGAAGACGAAGATCGAAAGCGGAGAAGTTCAAGCCGGACCAAAGCGGATGTTTGAGTCTTGAGAGCTTCAATGGGTTGTATTTCATCTCATTAATCTTCCTTGATTGTTCATTTATGATTATGAGTTGTTAGAACTATTGTTAGGTGATTTTCGGAACCGTGAACGGATTTGGATTTTATTGTTTATGAATATATTTTATGTGATTTATTTCATGATATTATGTGCTTAATAATAATCAATATATTTTCCATTTCCGTGATTGGAACCGTGTGACCACCTCGCATTATCCTCCATTGAATCCGTCTCGTTTTATATAAGTTGTTTTAGTTAATTTAATTTAGTTTAATTAATTGAAAACTATGATTATGAGCTAAACTTGTAAGTTGGGGTTTTGATGGATCCTATTCTATGATGATTGAATGAATTGATTGTTTAATTTGTTGCGGTTGATTATTGTGTTGTTGAGTGGTTTTATTGTACTTAATGCTTTGAATGTGAAGGCCTACATTTAGATGATAAATTGGTGGTGTGTTATATACCGAGAGGAGACGCCCACCACGTGCTCGATATAATGTCCACCACAAGTAGAATTGGATAGAGATATACTAATTTGCTTGTGTGATCACATAGGGTGTTTATTGTAACTAATGCATTTCCATGCACTTGGATATACCATCGAGAGATAGGATATTAGTGTATGCGGAATAGGTCCGATTTACCTCGAGAGGGGACTTTGGATAAATTAGATGAACACGGTCATCATCATGCATAATTAAACCTCAACAATGTGCTCTCATGAAATTCAATCGGATGGATTAGGTGAATTCAAATACCCTAACTAATCTCTAATATTGGTTGCTTGCTTTATTTTCATGTTTTGATATTTTTATCCTTTTAAACCTTTCGATTATCCAAATAGAAATAGGCTTGGTTAATTTTAGTACTCAACGCCTAAATATCCCTGTGGAGACGATAATTTTACTCATCATTTTATTACTTATGCCGACCCCGTATACTTGCGGGTAACAAAAAGTCGCATCACTTCACATATGTTCAAAGGAAAGACAGAAAAGATGGAGTCCCATTTAGAAACATGTATATTTGTGGGGTATCCAAAAGGAACTAAAGGATATTATTTCTATAGTCCTTCATATCTTAAAGTATTCGTTTTGACGAATGCTAAATTTCTGGAAAAGGACTATATGAATGATTTTGTGCCTAAACGTAGAATTGTCCTTAATGCGCTTTCAGGAGATATAATTCCACAAGAGGTTTCACAACCTAGTGTTTCACCTTTTTGTACCCGCAAGTATACGGGGTCGGCACAAGTAATAAAGTGTGAGTAAATTATCGTCTCCACATGGATATTTAGGTGTTGAGTACTAAAATTAACCAAATCTATATCTATTTGAATAAATCAAAATGGTTTGTAAGAAGAAAATTAAAGATGAAAATACATATACGTAAAAATAATTCAAACGACCAATATGAGAGATTAGCTAGGGTATTTAAATTCACCTAATCCATCCAGTTGAATTTCATGAAAGCACATTATTGCAATTTAATTATCAATGTTGATGATCGTGTTTATCTAATTTAACCAACATATTCTCTCGAATTATGCCGGAGTTATTATTACACATCAATATCTATCTCTCGATGATTATCGCATGTATAACAATTTATTAAGCATCATAAACACATATAATGATCACACAAGTAAATTAGCATATCTCTATCTAATTCTACCTATGGTAAACATTACATCGAGCATGTTGTGGCCATCACCTCTCAGTTCATAACACACAACCATAATATCAATTAAATGCAGGCCATTACATTCAAAAACATTAAGATTAATAATGTCACTCAACAAAATAATAATCAATCACAATAAATCAAATTATCAATCCATTCAACTTTCAAGGAAAAGGATTCATCAAAACCCTAACTTACAAGTTTAAGTCATAATCAAAGATTTACAACTAAACATGTTTTTCAATTAATAAAGAGAGTTACAAGCAATAAAATAAAGAAGGAAAGAGATAGAAAAACTCTAGGTGTGATGAACTTTCGTCCTCCTCCTGTTGGGAATTCGTCTAGCTTCCACTTTCTCCAAATCCAAACTTGATGGTGAGATTTTGGCTCAAGGATCGAATCCGAATCCTCTTGTTTCCAAGGTGATATTCTTCTCCCCCTTTGCCTCTTCTTCTCTTTCTTTTTCTTCTCTTGGTGGTCTGTTTTGAGCCCTAGCCGTGCTCTTGGTCGATCCCCTCTTTTGCTCTCAGGTTTTCCTTTTATAACAACCTGATTAGGTCTTCCCAGGCACGCTCGTGACTTGGCGAAGTCGTGAGTCTAAGTCGCGTGAGCCTCGGGTTTTAGCTGCAACATTTGCCTTCGCAACTTGGCAACTCTCGAGCAAGTCGCGAGTCCAAGTTGCGTGTGGCTCTGTCTCTTTGCTTGATTTTTGCTCTCGCAAGTTAGCAAAGTCGCGCCCAAGTCACGACCTAACTCGCGAGTCTTTCTGGATTTCTGAGGTGAATGGCTTTCGCGACTTGGCAAGTTGCGAGCAAGTCACGAGTCCAAGTCGCGTGTGTCTCTGCCTTGGCACATAAATGACTGGAATCGATTGGAATAACCGAAAAGACCTAACACCTTCACACTCAAGGAAAATATCAAAAACAACCGATAATTACCCGCGAATGGAACAAAAGTAGGTAAAGAAAGGTACTAGTGAAGGTCTATTTTTGATCAAAAAATGGAGCCAACAAATACCCCCAAACCTAACTTTTGCTTGTTGATGCGACTTTTTGTTACCCGCAAGTATACGGGGTCGGCACAAGTAATAAAATGATGAGTAAAATTATCGTCTCCACAGGGATATTTAGGCGTTGAGTACTAAAATTAACCAAGCCTATTTCTATTTGGATAATCGAAAGGTTTAAAAGGATAAAAATATCAAAACATGAAAATAAAGCAAGCAACCAATATGAGAGATTAGTTAGGGTATTTGAATTCACCTAATCCATCCGATTGAATTTCATGAGAGCACATTGTTGAGGTTTAATTATGCATGATGATGACCGTGTTCATCTAATTTATCCAAAGTCCCCTCTCGAGGTAAATCGGACCTATTCCGCATACACTAATATCCTATCTCTCGATGGTATATCCAAGTGCATGGAAATGCATTAGTTACAATAAACACCCTATGTGATCATACAAGCAAATTAGTATATCTCTATCCAATTCTACTTGTGGTGGACATTATATCGAGCACGTGGTGGGCGTCTCCTCTCGGTACATAACACACCACCAATTTATCATCTAAATGTAGGCCTTCACATTCAAAAGCATTAAGCATGATAATACCACTCAACAACACAATAATCAACCACAACAAATTAAACAATCAATTCATTCAATCATCATGGAATAAGATTCATCAAAACCCTAACTTACAAATTTAGTTCATAATCAAAGATTTACAACTAAACATGTTTTTCAATTAATAAAGAGAGTTACAAGCATGAAAATAAAGAAGGAAAGGGATAGAAAAACTCTAGGTGTGATGAACTTTCGTCCTCCTCCTCATTGGGAATTTGTCTAGCTTCCACTTTCTCCAAATCCAAGCTTGATGGTGAGATTTTGGCTCAAGGATTGAATCCAATCCCTCTTGGTTTCAAGATGATCTTCTTCTCCCCTCTTTGCCTCTTCTCTTCTCTCTTGGTCTCCTCTTGGTCCTCTCCTTAGAGCCCTAGTCGAATTCCCTCTCTTTAGAACCCTTTTTCTACTTATAGGCATTGAAAAATAGGTTTCTCGCGTCGCCATCGCGACCACTGTAGCGCGACCTACGGTCGCGGCACTGTGCTCGCGGTGCTCACTGCCAAAAAATTGATGTTTCATCGCGACCACTGTAGCGCGACCTACGGTCGCGGTGCTCACTGGTCCAAATTTCAGGATTGCGCACTGTTACGAAAATGACCATAACTTCCTCTAGAAAACTCCAAATCATGAACCGTAAAATGTATTGGAAAGAAGACATCTATATCTTTCCATACATATAAAGCTCGAAACCCAGTTCATTCTTTGGAATATATGACGGCCTCCGAAACATGACTCATGACTTAACTCCCGACATGAAAGTTGTGAGTCTGCACACTATTGTGAAAATGAGCATAACTTTCTCTAGACAACTCGGAATCATGAACCGTAAAATTTGCCGGAAAGCAGACATCATGACCTTTCCAGAAATATAAGGCGCTCAACCCAGTTCATCTTGTAGAATTTATGGCAGCCTCCAAACGATGACAGCTGTGCACTCCCAAATCTTCAATTTAATCCACTAAAACTCTTCAATTATGCACAAAACCTTATTACCTGTACACTAGAGGAAAACACGTCAAAAGCACCAAAAATACTCAAGAATACAGTTAAAAGATACGGTTTAAGGGTCGTAAATATATGAAAATAAATGACCGATCAAATACCCCCAAACTTATCTTTTGCTTGTCCTCAAGCAAATCGAAACACACCACGATTAAAAACAAAGACAAAAATAACTAAAACTAACAACAAAAACGAACTAAGCTATATCCATTTTCGTAGGATGCAACGATGGCACTTAGCACGTGCCACAAGCCTTTAAACCCCTAGGTGGCCCTAGTGGACGAGTTATAGTCTCGTGAGGGTTTACCAGCTACGATACCCACAAACGTCCTAAGCTAACCACACACATAGCTCAACATCAAAATAAGTATATACACAAATGCAAAGGTATAAGAATAGCACAAAATCAGAAATTCAAAATGCTGTCAATAAGTCGAATACACTATATATCATACAGGACACTGACATGCAACACATTTATAATCGTGACACCTTCCATATCAATAAACCGCTGATATAATTCGCCTCGACTCTAGTCTCACAAGTTTTCACTCAATAGCACTCAGAACCTAGGCAATCTCACTTTCAACTGCATACGACTGGAATTTATGAGCAAATAGTTTCAAAATGTGTCGTATGCATCAATAATTAGAAAGAACGCACAGATTAAGCAAAGGATCTCATGAAAGATATCAAATGTTAAGAACGGAAAAATCAATATACATACATGTCAAATATTACAATTAAGTTTCCTAAGGAGATCAACAGGTCTTTAAATGGTTGTAATGGGGCTTTGGGTGATTGGCTCAAAAAGAACGAAAATCGGGCTCAACTCACTTGGAAACCTATTGAGAGACTTCATAAAATTTTCAATTCGTGCAACTTCTCTCACGACTACCAAATTTGCTCAACTTTCTTCCCTTCCTCTTCTACACCTTTCTCCTTCAACCTCTTTTTCAACCCTTTTTCAATTTTTACTTTGTGCATTTCACTCCTTTTTTTCTCATTTTAGCCAACTCTTTTTATATATATATATATATATATATATTTGTTTATTGGCTATTCTCTTTTTCTGCACATTTCCACATCCTTTTCATATTTTTAACTCCACTCCTCTTTCTCACTCAACACTTACACATTTTTCTTTTAATTGTCTCTAGTTTCCAAGCGTTAAAGGTAACGTCTTATAATTTCGGCTAGGATTTTTGGATATGTAGGTCATACAATAAAAGGCTAATATGCGAGTGTTTGGCCGCGAATGGGATAAGGAGCACACAATTACGAATAGGAAATCAAGCTATTTAGGAATTCACACACAATGCCTGGATCATATCTCCAAAATCTACTCAATCGAACATTCGAAACATATATACAAGATTTTCATAATGCAGTTCATTAACATCCAATGCAAACCTATAGAGATCAATCTAATGACAATAAAGCTCAAGAAAGTGTTTAAGAGTAGAAACAAGAATTCCCTCAGAATAAATACGCAATAATCTCAAAATCTCACTAAAGGTAGTCTCCACTATTAATCAGAGCTATTAATTGAAAGTTGTCACATATTACAATGCAAAGACGTCAGACCTATATGTTTAGATGCAAAGACACTACCGGCATTATTCCAAATAACAACTTTGTACACTCAAATGACCTAAGTATTTACATATTATTACTCAATTATTTGTAAAGCATGCATATGGTTTCGCTATCCTAACACAAACACAACAAAATACGAAAATACAATAAAAGACTCGAAAACTGGTGTACGTGGCATTGTTATACCTAAGTCTTCCAAACGCATTGCGTATGAGGAATGTCTAGGTTTCCAGCCTATATACACCAATCAGACGCACAAACACACAAACACTAAACAATACCCCCAAACTTAAAATAAACATTGTCCTCAATGTTTTACACCTTACGTACGAAGAAAAGGGGCTTATAAAGAAATAAAAAAAACTAAACACTAAAAATAAAAACTAAAAATAAAAATAAATAAGACACAAAAACAAAAATGCACAAAATAAATTAATACAAAACAACAGTCCTAATATCCACAACTAACAACCCTATATATCCACAACTAACAAATCTAAATAGACACACAAAAACAAACAAAAACAAAATCAAAGAAAACAAACACTTCAAAAATATGTACATCCAACCAAACTTCCCCCGAACTTCAAAATTTTCAACATAAGGCACAACACTTCAAGAGGTTCATGGGAAAGAATTACGAAACACTAGAAAATTTAAACTAAAAAAGAAATCAAAATAAAATAAAAGAAAATATGTACAAGTTTTTACCTCATCGCTTGAGCTTTCGCCCACTTGCCCCATAATTGGTATCTCCTCATCAGCTTACCGCACCATCCTAACCAAATGACTGGAAGAGAAGATGACTCTCCCAGCACTGCATACCTTGAATGCAAAGGTATCTCTTTACGGCCCAAGTGCGGGTTATGCTCAAAAGGCGGAGGCGGTTTGGGCTTCCCTTCTCCGAGGTCTACAGAAACATATGTATCTTGGTGGCTTTCTTCTTTTGTAGTAGTACTCTGGACTAGACATAACTCAAGTGGTTCTGGAAGGGTAGATGCCTCATCTCCATAAAAAAAGTTCTTGCTCCCTTCCGTCTCTACTTGATCAACGCAAATCTGATGCTCAATTTGCTCTTCGATTTCCACGGCCGTTTCATTGCATTGCACCATAGGATATGGTTCGTGCTCTTGCCATTGGATATCTGTAGCTAATTTGCTGATTTGAATCTCCAAGCGTTGGGTAGCTGCTTGAGTATGTTGAGCAACTTGATCAAGTTTAACTTCCAGCTTCTTCAGGGCCTCATCTTGGGAATCCATTCTTTCATCCAGCTTTATCATGAATTTAATAATCATGTCTTCCAAAGCTGCATCTTTTTCTTGCTGTTCCTGGATTTCCATCTTTGTCACGTAATCGACAAGCATGTCTTCCAGTCTTGACCCATTTTCTTGTTGGTTGCTCCATGAATAGCTAGCATGATTGCTCCACCCAGGATTGTACGAACTCATGTAGGGGTTGTTCTGCTAATAATGTACATAGCCCTCGTACTGCATTTGCTCAGAACGGCTCTCAGCAAACGGATTGCCCACCTGACAATCAGTACTCATATGCGGCCCCCTACATAAGAAACAACCCAAAGGTGCTTCGTAGTCTCTAGTCGCCACTTCCTCGGTAAACTCCTGCGCCTCATACCAAGGATACATGTCCTCCATAGAAAACAAAAAAAAATCAAAATTAAAAAGAATAAAAATAAAATATATACAAATCCAAATTAGCTATAGACTTAATCGGTATTAATATCAACACAACTGAAAATATCCCCGGCAACGGCGCCAAAAACTTGATGTTTCATCGCGACCACTGTAGCGCGACCTACGGTCGCGGTACTAGGTCGCGGTGCTCACTGGTCCAAATTTCAGGATTGCGCACTGTTACGAAAATGACCATAACTTCCTCTAGAAAACTCCAAATCACGAACCGTAAAATGTATTGGAAAGAAGACATCTATATCTTTCCATACATATAAAGCTCGAAACCCAGTTCATTCTCTGGAATATATGACGGACTCCGAAACATGACTCATGACTTAACTCCCGACATGAAAGTTGTGAGTCTGCACACTATTGTGAAAATGAGCATAACTTTCTCTAGACAACTCGGAATCATGAACCGTAAAATTTGCCGGAAAGCAGACATCATGACCTTTCCAGAAATATAAGGCGCTCAACCCAGTTCATCTTGTAGAATTTATGGCAGCCTCCAAACGATGACAGCTGTGCACTCCCAAATCTTCAATTTAATCCACTAAAACTCTTCAATTATGCACAAAACCTTATTACCTGTACACTAGAGGAAAACACGTCAAAAGCACCAAAAATACTCAAGAATACAATTAAAAGATACGGTTTAAGGGTCGTAAATATATGAAAATAAATGACCGATCACTTGTCCTCGAGCAAAATCGGAACGAAACAAAAATGCAAACAAAACGAAAGGAAAACAAAATAACTAATTACTAAAAACAAACAACTAGCCTAAACCACTTTCGTAGGTAACACGATGGCACTTAGCATGTGCCACAAGTGATATGAACCTCGTCGATTGTTTCAAGATTGATGCCGAAGTTCGTTCTAACCTCTGGTTCGGATGGAAAACCGCGACCCAACACCTATATCGAGATGTGAACCTTGGTATATGAAGGACGCCACAATCAAGGATGTAATACTCGATTGATAAGTCAGTAAGGAACGCCACAGAGAATTCTGATAAGTTCCAATTAGTTCTCAAGAACAGAAGAGAAAATTCTCTCAATTTTCATTCAAAATCCAAAAGTGCCCTTCTTACATCCATCAATATCCTTATATAATAAAACCCTAAAACAAAGGAAAGGAAACAAGATAGCCATTAAGGCCTTACAAACAGAAAACTAGAATGGCCATAATTGCCTTACAAATGGACAAACTAAAACAAGCAACTATTAAATCAAGCCCAAACCGAAATTGTGCCACACTCCCAAGCCTTCTCTTATTCGGCCCACTCAATTGCCTTGATGATGTTAATCAAGCCTTGGTCTTCATGTGGGTTCATCTTGGGCTTTAATAATTCAGAATCAGCCCATGTGTCTTGAATTAGGCCATTGAGTGCTTCTTTGAATCTCTTAGCCCTTGCCCTTGTTATTGGCCCAACCGGAACATGCAATGGATCCCTTGGTGCAGCTCCCTTATTCTCATCAACAAGCCTTTAAACCCCTAGGTGTCCCTAGTGGACGAGTTATAGTCTCATGAGGGTTTACCAGCAACGATACCCAAAAACACATCTTTGAACATTAATGAACAATTAATTTGTCGTATGAAATACAATCCATTAAGATAAAAGTTAGCAAAAGCAATAAGTAAAATTAGAATGCATCCACTCTCAAAATTTTGCACCATTTGCCGTGCATATGCCAACACTCTAAGAATCTTAAAACGAAAACAATTGTGTTCTAATAATCAGGATAGAATTCGCCTCGGCTCTAAACCTCTCAGGATAATTCTCTCGAAAATCGCTCAGAACCTAGGCAACACACTCATCAAACACATGCAGAAGGAATTTATGCTCAAAGAAGTACTAATATACATCGCATGTGAAAAATCAATTTGAAAAACGCTATTTTGTCGCAATTACATCTCATTAAATGAATAAAATATTATGAACAAGATATCAACACGAAAATCTCTACATTAAAGCTAGACTCCCCAAAGAATCAGTAGGTCTTAATAAAGGTTGAATGGAGCTATTGGGTGATAGGCTAAGAAAGAAATGGTAAAAAAGAATGCAAAAACTTTTGATCAAATTAAGAGATTACATGACATTTTTCAATACATGGATTATTTTTTATTTTTTTCAATTCTTATGCCACATTGCTTTGCATGATTTCTTTTGTTACTTCTTTTCTTTTCCTTTTCTTTTCTTTCTTTCTTTTCTTTTCTTTTTCTTCTTTTTTTTTTTCTACAATCACAACAATAGCAACATTTACCTTGGCATATTTCATATACTCTTCATCCATGCAATTATTCTCTTTTCTTTTCAGCTTAAAATGATCCAAGCTAAAAGGGTAAGGCTATTTCATATTCAGAGCTTGGTTTTGGATTTATGTAGGTGATGAAAGAAAAAACTTCTAAGTGTTTGGCTTCAAAATGGTTATTGGAGCACACACAAGGGTAGGATGAATTTTTGGTTTTTTAATGGCTCAACATGCCTACATCACTTCTAAAGGGAAGAACCAACTCAACATAAGATAAACACATGATATCTTTGATGTTGTTCAAAATATTCAATGCAAAACCTAAATGAGATCAACTAATCAATCAAAATTGAATATAAGTGTGTATAGAGTAGAAAAGAAAATACCCTCTCAAATAACACGATATAAGCTCAAAAACTCACTGGGTAAGTCTCCACTATTTATCTTAGTCGATCGAACATGGCATGTTTTCACAAGAAGATAAATAAAGTGCAACACAATACGGTACAAAACATGGCACCAAAAAAAATTTGATCGGTCCCAAACAAATTCAAATTAATTGAAAAAGCTAACAATTATGCATCAACGGAAAGCGCACACAAGACAACTATAAAGGTTCTAAAATGTTCAGAGTCTAAACTAAACACACTAGACACGAACTAAACGTACGTGGCGTTGTTATACCTAAGTCTCCCAAACGCAACATGCGTGTAAGAAAAGTCTAGGTTTCCAGCCGATATACGTCAACTAACCACAACCAAAACACATGAAAAATTAAACCAAAACAAAATAACCAAAAACTACCCCCAAACCTAAGATAAACATTGTCCTTAATGTTTTAAGACCTTACATACAAGGAAAAGGGCTTACAAAGAAATAAAAAACTAAAAACTAGAAATAAAAGCTAAAAACAATCTTACTAGACACACAAACAAAAACATAAAGAAAACAAACACAACCTAACACTTCAATAATATTTACAACCAACCAAACTTCTCCCAAATTTCAAAATTTTCAACATAAGGCACAGCACTTCAAAAGGTTCATGGGAAAGAGTTACGAAACATTAAAAAAATTTAAACTAAAAATTCAAAATAAAATAAAAGAAAATAATGTACAGATTTTACCTCATCGCTTGAGCTTTCGCCCACCTGCCCCATAATTGATATCTCATCATCAGCTTACTGCACCATCCTAACTAAATGACTAGAAGAGAAGACGACTCTCCCAATATTACATACCTCGAATGAGAAGGTATATCTTTTTACAGCCCAAGTGCGGGTTCTACTCAAAAGGCGGAGGCAGTTTGGGCTTCCCTTCTCCGAGGTCTACAGAAACGTATGTATCTTGGTGGCTTTCTTCTTTTGTAGTGGTACTCTAGACTACACAAATCTTAAGCGGCTCTGGAAGGGTAGATGTATCATCTTCATGCAACAAACTCTTGCTCCCTTCCATCTCTACTTGATCAACCCAAATCTGCTGCTCAATTTGCTCTTCGATTTCCACGGCCGTTTCATGCATTACTCCATAGGATATGGTTCGTGCTCTTGCCATTGGATCTCTGTAGCTAATTGGCTGATTTGAATCTCCAAGCTTTGGGTAGCTGGTCCAAAACGACGCCGTTTTGGCTAAACTCAAATTCCTTAGGTGCAAAACGCACCGTTTCACTTAAATTGGTGGAACTTTCTAAAATTGCATTTTTGCCCCAGCACTTTGCTATTCTTTCATAGATGCCCTTCTACAATGTTACTGAAATTACACTTTTTCCTCATAAATATATAAAATCATCACTTAGGTCCCTAAACCTGCACACTCAAGGAAAACACGTCAAAAGCACCAAAAATACTTAAGAATACAATTAAAAGATACGGTTTAAGGGTCGTAAATATATGAAAATAAATGACCGATCAAATACCCCCAAACTTATCTTTTGCTTGTCCTTAAGCAAATCGAAACACACCACGATTAAAAATAAAGACAAAAAAATTACTAAAACTAAAATAAAAAATGAACTAAGCTATATCCATTTTCGTAGGATGCAACGATGGCACTTAGCACGTGCCACAAGCCTTTAAACCCCTAGGTGGCCCTAGTGGACGAGTTATAGTCTCGTGAGGGTTTACCAGCTACGATACCCACAAACGTCCTAAGCTAACCATATACATAGCTCAACATCAAATTAAGTATATACACAAATGCAAAGGTATAAGACAAAATCAGAAATCCAAAATGCTGTCAATAAGTCTAATACATCCTATATCATACAGGACACTGACATGCAACGCATTTATAATCGTGACACCTTTCATATCAATAAACTGCTGATATAATTCGCCTCGACTCTAGTCTCACAAGTTTTCAGTCAATAGCACTTAGAACCTAGGCAATCACACTTTCAACTGCATACGACTGGAATTTATGAGCAAATAATTTCGAAATGTGTCGTATGCATCAATAATTAGAAAGAACGCACAGATTAAGCAAAGGACCTCATGAAAGATATCAAATGTTAAGAACGGAAAAATCAATATACATACATGTCAAATATTACAATTAAGCTTCCTAAGGAGATCAACAGGTCTTTTTCAGGTTGTAATGGAGCTTTGGGTGATTGGCTTAAAAAGGACGGAAATCAGGCTCAACTCACTTGGAAACCTATTGAGAGACTTCATAAAATTTTCAATTTGTACATTTTCTCTCACGACCACCAAATTCATTCAACTTGTATTCCCAATCTTTTTCTCACATTTCTCCTTCAACCTCTTTTCAACCCCTTTTTCAATTTTTACTTTGTGCATTTCACTCTTTTTTTTTTCTCATTTTAGCCAACTCTTTTTTTATTTTATTCATTATTTTTAATGTTGGCTATTCTCTTTTTCTGCACATTACCCATATCCATATCATCTTTTTTTACTCCACTCCTTCTTCCTCACTCAACACTTACACATTTTTCTTTTAATTGCCTCTAGTTTCCAAGCGTCAAAGGTAACGTCTTACAATTTCCGCTAGGATTTTTGGACATGTAGGTCATATAATAAAAGGCTAATATGCGAGTGTTTGGCCGCGAATGGGATAAGGAGCACGCAATTACGGATAGGTGTAGTCCTCAAAAATTGCTCGGGGACACGGGGCACTACAACCTACAAAGACAGAACACACGTGACCCGCAGGACGTCTGGGACACCGGGGTGGTGTCGGCCAAAGTCACTCCGACGGTCAAGTTAGAGAGTGCTAATAAATGTGTAATGTTTGTAAATGGAGATGAGTGAGTGATACTTCCTGCTATCTTGGCGATTTGGGGTCCCTTAGATTAAAGGAGATGTAAGGTTCGGAGGGTGATCGGAGAACCTTAACAATGGCCGGAGGATGTGGTTTTTGTATTAGTAATCTCTGGATCTCAATTTTTCCGCCTCCCCCTTCTTATGAGGGATCATCCTCCTCTTTATAGGAGACTGATGCTTCTCCTTTTTGACAGATCTCATCATTCTCTCTACTCTGTCATCCACCAAGAAAGCATCTGGGTGCTTCTTTTAATTGGACTGCCATCAAGTGTCATTATGGCTTTGTAGGACCCGTTTCAAAGTAGATCACAATCTGGTCTCCCTCGGAGCGACGAAGATTCTATGTCGTACGACATGTAGGTTTTTGTTAATCTGGACCTTTGATTACGTGTTGCATGATATGCTGATTGGATGTTGGGGATATGTAGCACCGTCGTACTACATAAGAGCTTCACGTCGTGCGACATGGTCTTCGTACTGGTTCACCATCGTACCACATGAGAGTGCTTCATGTTGTGCGACATGGTCTTCATACTGGTTTACCGTCGTACTACATGGATTGCTTCATGTCGAGCCTATGTCATACTACTTGGATGTCTCATATCGTACTATATGGATGTCTCATGTCGTACTACATAGATGTCACATGTCGTACTACATGATTGTCTCATGTCGTACTACATGGATGTCACATGTCGTACTACATGATTGTCTCATGTCGTACTATATGGATGTCTCATATCGTACTATATGGATGCCTTCCCACTTTTGGCTCTGGGCCTAGTATTTGAGATATACTTTGGGCCTGACATATTTTGGCTACTACAGTTTGCCCCCAAACGCCTTGGTTTTAAAAGTCAAGGGGTTTGCGTCGTACAATTTGTAGACAAAGTTTGGCTTTGTTGATTCTACTAATGGTCTCATAATGTCGCACGACTGTCTCCTTTTGAAAGAAGGCTCTAGGTTTCAAGAGAAGATCATAATCCATGGGTTTTGCCAATGTCGTGCGACAAAGTCGTGTATAAGCGGTGTGATTGATCTCCAACGGCTCTTCGATAGTTGTGTCAGAGTAAATGTCTGATTTTATGGGGAATGCGCACGCCTGATTAATGATGACGGTTATGGGGTGTGTGTCCAATAAGAAGCTACCACGTGAGCTTATGCTTTCTTCTTATTGTCGCCCTTTCTCTTTCCAATTTCATTTTCAAGTTTTATCTTCTCTTTCATTTACTGTCTCTCCCTCTCTCTCTAGAAACCAGTCATCTCTGCTAGCTTCTCCGGCGTCGTTTGTTGATCGTCTTTTACCATTCTCTCGCGTATTCCGGCGAAGCAGTGGTTACTTTGCTTCATTTTGGTAAGTCTTCTCTGTTCTCGCAAATATTTTGGTTTTCATTTTTGCATTTTGGTTTCTAGGTTTTTTCGTGTTCTTCGACTGGTTCTTGGGAAGAATTTGAAAAAACCTTGTTTTAGATCTAAAAATACAACTTAGGTTTATATACAACCTGTTTGTAGTGTCTAGGTCGCACGACAGTAGCCAAGACGTATAGGTCGCACGACCTTCTTAACAGTCTTGGGAGCTGATATTAGGTCGTGCAAGGTCTTTGGTTTAGGTTATAATTACTAACCGTTGGCTACTGTCGTTCGACTTGTAGGTTTTGATATCGAGTCGAGGCGATGAGAGTCCTCCCAGTACCTCTAGGCGTGGATATGACGATCCAATAGATATGTCGTACGACTCATGGGGGGAGTCGGAGGCAGCAAGTGCTGAGGTGACAGTGGCGTCGTACGACACTGTGACTGTCTTTCTCGCGGGTACATCGTGCGTGACGGACGACATTCCCATGGGGATTCCGTTAGTCAAGCTACAGGGCGACGTAGCTGGCCCATGTCCAATGGGACCTAGTAGGCCGCTAGGCTTGCTATTGAATAACCCAGCAAGCGTGCTATCTGAGGACGACATCATGCACCTCCGATTTAGTTATGGCATACCCGATGGTGTCGCACTAAGGGCGCCATATAAGGAGGAGAGGCCAGATTGGGACGTCCCAGGATGGACCTGTTTCTACTGAGAAAAGTGCTTGATCACTTTGAGCTTGCCCCAGGGCAGCTGATGCCCAATAGTTGGAGGATCCTGCTGGCGCTCGAGTTGTTGTGTACGAGGGAGGGAATAGTGTTCGAGCTTCCTGATTTGTTCTACTCGTACACCGTGCGGGAGCACGACACAGAAAAAGGGCGTTATAACTTGAACCTCCGGCCCAATAGAACACACCTCATCACGGAGTTAACGACAAATGATAGGTTATGGAAGGACAGGTATTTCTTTGCGAGGGGCCTACTTGTCGATTGGCCTCTCGGGGATACTGTTGTTCGTGCGACCTGGTCTAAGGCTGGTGGGTCTTTATTTTAGTCTCGTCGTACGACTGTCTTTTGTTATTATTTTTACTAACTCTCTTTATTTGTTTTGTAGTGAACACAGGAGCACCTCAAGCAATTGTTGGATTGACGTGCGTGACGCGTACGGAGAATGTGCTGTCGTACGACGTCAAGGAGAGGAGTTGGAGGAGTATATTGGCGGAGGAAAATCTGCGGCCAAGTCACCTCTGGAAGTTCAGTGTGATCAACGAGCCAGGTACCCCCTACCCTGCATTCAAAAACTTAGTGGAGTTTGTCAGGGTCAGACATTGTGTCGAGCGAATGTACGGCACACGATTTCTGACTCCAATCTCATACGTCGAGCGACGATTTGCAGTTGATATTATGGCTGGAGAGATCGCCGCGCCTGCTGCTGATGATGCGATGAGGAGGCTGAGGGAGAAAAGGAAGGGAAAGAAGAAGGCTCAGTCGAGCGACCAAACGGCTTCCACTCCTCCACCTCCTCCATCGAGTCGAGCCAAGGCCTCCCTCGACATTTCTTCGACTGGAAAGAAACGGAGAAGGGAAGATTCTACTTCAGGGGTCGACGCGTCGGTCGACCTTATCTTCCCGCAGGATGCCTCTGCGTATTCTGATGTTGGGTCGATCCTCCCTCAGGTTGAGCGACTGCTGCTGCCTGAAGACAAGAATCGTTTGAAGGAGATGGGCCTCTCCCAAGCTGCTGATTGGGGCCTTGGCCACCTTTTCCAAGTATGGTCGTACGACCGATATTTATATATATTTGAGTACTTTGAATTTCTCTAAGTGTTTTTATTTGGTATACATTTCTTGTAGGCTCTTCAGTCCCATGTTCATCTGAAGGAGGAGCTGGGCCTTGCCCTTAAGAAGGTGAGGGAGCTGAAGGCAAGCAATCAGAGCCTTAAGGCTGACAACGACAAGTTAAAGGCTTCAAATGTCGAGGCCAAGAAGACTGCTCTTGAGGCCTCAAGTCGTGCGGTGGAGGCTACCCTGGAGTTGAACAAGCTGAAGTCGAGCGTCGACTTGCTGGAAGCCAAGCTGAAGGCTAAGGAGGTGGACTACGACTCCCTGTACGACAAGGCCGAGGATAACGTCCTCAACGCGGTCATTAAGACTCGTGCAGATTTGATGAGGGAGTACAGGGACGGTCATGCGACCGAGTGGAAGGTTGATAGCTGGATCGCCGATCATGAGGAGCTGTCGCGCTCTGATGAAGATGAAGCTGATGACAAACCTGTTGGTGAAGAGCCTATCCTTCCTCCTCCAGAAGATTCGACCGTCGTAGCCTTGGCTGCTCAGCCGACTGGAGAGCCTGATGATCTTGCCCCATAAGGGGTTGTAAAATGCTTTGTCGAACGATTTTTTTTTTTTTTTGGCGCTCTGTCGAACGATATTTTTAATATATGATGTATGTTAATTTTCTTTGATGTCGTACGTCTTTTATGATGGTAATACGTTTTTTATTTATGACTTAGAATTCGGATCGTGTGATCCTTTGGAGATGGAAACCTTGAATGCAGGTCGCGGTCCATGACCTTGAATGCGGGTCATGTGACCGTTTGGAGATGGAGACCTTGAATGCAGGTCGCGGTCCATGACCTTGAATGCGGGTCATGTGACTGTTTGGAGATGGAGATCTTGAATGCAGGTCGCGGTCCATGACCTTGAATGCGGGTCGTGTGACCGTTTGGAGATGGAGATCTTGAATGCAGGTCGCGGTCGAGTCTTGTTGCAGACTTTGCTTTTTATGATATTGAATTGCCCCAGTTGGAGGGTGTAACTTCTTAGTTGCATGCTACAACTTTGATTAAGTATGTAGAGTGACAAAGTTCGAGTCTTATTTTTTTAAAAACTGATATTGTTTTAGATGGCATGCGTTCCAGTTGTTGCCGATCTCCATGCCATCTGTACATCGTAGTTTATAGGCTCCATGTCCAAATACATTGGTGATTTGGTATGGTCCCTCCCACGTAGGACCGAGTTTGCCTGCTCCTTTTTCCTTTGTATTTTGGAAGACACGGCGAATGACCCAATCTCCAATATGGAATGACTTGAGACGAATGTTTCTGTTGTAATGGCGGGCGATTCTTTGTTGGTATACGGCCAATCTGATTGCGGCCTTGTCGCGACGCTCGTCGATTGTGTCAAGTTCGTTCGGCAACTCTCTGTCGTTTGCTTCTTCTATCTCGTGTCGTATCCTATAAGAAGGGTAGTCAACCTCTGTTGCTATGACGGCCTCTGAGCCGTAAGATAGAGAGAATGGTGTTTCGCCTGTTGATGTTCTGACAGTCGTACGGTAAGACCATAGCACACCTTGTAGCTCGTCGGCCCACTTCCCTTTGTATTGGTCGAGTCGCTTCTTGAGGGTGGACATGATTGTCTTGTTGGTGGATTCTGCTTGTCTGTTAGCTTGAGGATATCTTGGGCTTGAATAGCTTAGTTTCATGTTCCACTTGTCGCAAAAGTCTTGGAAATCGTATGAGATGAATTGTGAGCCATTGTCGGTGACTATTTCCTTTGGAACTCCGTAGCGGTATATGACATTTTTCCAAATAAAGCTTTTTACCTCGGAGTCTTTGATTCTCACATATGACTCGGCTTCGACCCATTTTGTGAAGTAGGCGGTCACGGCTAGTATGTAGACCTTGCCTCCGGTAGCAACAGGCATCTTCTCTACTATGTCCATTCCCCACTTCATAAAGGGCCATGGTGCTGAGATGGGGTGGAGTCTTTCTGGGTGTTGATGTGAAACGGGGGCGAAGCGCTGACACGGGTCGCATCTTTTGACGAGGTCGTGCAACTCGGACCGCATTGTGGGCCAGTAATACCCGGCCGTGATTGCTCTATTGGCTAGGCTTCTCCCGGCTGAGTGATTCCCACATTGCCCCTCATGTAAGTCCTTGAGTACTTGCTGAGCTTCGATTGGGTCGATACATTTGAGGTAGGGCCCGGAGTAGGATCGCTTGTAAAGTTGTCCCTCTATTATAGAAAATCGGGCAGCCTTGATCTTAATTCTTTGTGCTTCTACCTTGTCAGATGGGAGGGTGTCGTCCCTCAAGTAGTCGTAGATCGGGGTGATCCAAGTTGGCTCGCCCGAAATTGGCTTGATTTCGAGCTTTGTTGGCTTCCACACAGCTGGCCATTGGACAAACACCATGGGAATGGTTCGTTCAATCGTGGTATCTAGTGTAGATCCAAGATTGGCGAGCGCGTCAGCATGCGGGTTTTCGGATCTGGGTATTTGCTCGATGTCGAATGACTCGAATGAAGCTTGTAGCTCTTTTACCAAGGTCAAGTAGGCCGACATTTTCAAGTCCCGAGCTTGATAGGACCCTTGCAATTGTCTCACAATTAATTGAGAGTCACTACGCACCTTTATTCGCTCGACGAGTAAGTCCTTTGCCAAGGTGAGCCCGGCAATGAGGGCTTCGTACTCGGCTTCGTTGTTGGTGGTCTTGAATCCGCATCGGATGGACCTCTCGACGACGTGTCCCGCAGGGGAGGCAAGTACTATCCCTAGTCCACTGCCTCTAGCGTTACTTGATCCGTCAACTGCTAAACTCCATTCCTCCTTTGGTGTGTCGCGCGACATGGTACAAAGTTCCCCCTCCGCTCGTTGTAGAATCCCGGGTGTGAAGTCTGCTATGAAGTCTGCTAGCACTTGCGACTTGATCGCCGTGCGAGGTTGGTAGTTGACGTCGTACTCGCTTAGCTCCACGGCCCATTTCACTAGACGGCCGGACAGTTCGGGTTTATGTAGGACGTTCTTCAAGGGGAAGGTAGTGAGTACACTAATAGTGTGGCATTGGAAGTACGGCCGTAATTTCCTTGCGGCTGTGACTAGCGCGAGGGCCAATTTCTCAAGTTGGGTATACCTTGTCTCTGCGTCGAGTAGGGTCTTGCTGACGTAGTACACGGGGAGTTGTTTGCCATCCTTCTCCCTTATTAGTACCGCGCTAACGGCCGTTTCGGATACAGTGAGGTAGAGTAGGAGGGTCTATCCTTCCTTAGGTTTGGATAGGAGAGGAGGGTTTGCTAGGTACCTTTTTATGTTTTGGAATGCATCCTCGCTTGTTTGATTCCAATCAAATGACTTGCTTTTTCTTAGGGCGTCGAAGAAAGGCTTACATTTTTCGGATGACTTTGAGATGAATCGGTTGAGGGCAGCGAGCCGTCCGGTCAGCTTTTGAACGTCTTTGATGCTTTTGGGGGACCTCAGATCCATGACGGATCGGAGTTGATCCGGGTTGGCCTCGACGCCCCTCTTTGTTACTAAATAGCCAAGGAACTTTCCTGATGAAACCCCGAAGGAGCATTTGGTTGGATTAAGCTTCATCCCATATTTGTCGATGATGTCGAACGACTGCCGGAGGTGGTCGAGGTGTTGATCTGCTACTAATGATTTTACTAGCATGTCATCGATATAGACCTCCATAGTCTGTCCGAGCATGGTTGCGAACATTTTGTTGACTAATCTTTGGTAGGTTGCCCCAGCGTTCTTGAGGCCGAACGGCATCACTTTGTAGCAAAAAATGCCGCACTCCGTGATGAAAGAAGTCTTCTCTTGGTCGTCCGGATGCATAAGGATTTGGTTGTAACCGGAGAATGCATCCATGAAGCTCAATAGTTCGTGGCCTGCTGTAGTGTCCACCATCATGTCGATGTGTGGAAGAGGGAAGGAATCCTTCGGACAAGCCTTGTTGAGGTCTGTGAAGTCGATGCAAACTCGCCACTTCCCATTCTTTTTCTTCACTACTACTACGTTTGCGAGCCAGTCTGGGTAATTTACTTCTCTCACTGAGCCAATGTCAATTAGCTTTTGGATTTCTTCATTTATAACTTTGTTGCGCTCGGGCACGAACTTCCTTCTTTTTTGCTTCACAGGTGGATGATTCGGGTCGACTTGTAACCTATGCACTAGGACTTCTGGGCTAATGTCGATCATGTCTGCGTGCGACCATGCGAAGCTATCGTGTCGTGCCATTAAGAAGCTGAGTAGCTCTGCCCGGATATTTTGTGGAAGGCGGGATCCGATACTAACTTTGTGGTCTGGGAAATTTGGATGTATGGACACTTCGTCGAGTTCTTCCATATCTGGTCCGTCTTTGTTGGTGGGGGTGCTCTCGCTCTGTAATTGCTATAAGTCGGACGGCCTGTTTTTTAGAGTGTTCTGGTAGCAGTTGCGCGAGGTCTTTTGCTGCCCTCGGATCTCGTGGACTCCCCACCTGGTAGGGAAACGGATGACCTGATGATATGTTGAGGGGACTGCCCTCATATCATGAATCCACGGGCGACCCATGATTATATTGTAGGACGACGGACAGTCCAGGATGAGGAAACGAGTGTTCAAGTTGACACCTTCCGCGTAAACGGTCTCTCCCAGAGTGTTCTTGTGTTCTCCACTAAATCCTACAAGGATTGTGGAGCAACGTACGATGTTACACTCATCGATATGCATCTCTTTTAGTGCGCCGAGGAAGAGTACATTTGTTGAGCTTCCATTGTCCACTAGGATCCGTTTGATCAAAAAATTGGCCACCGTCAGTGAGATGACTAGTGCGTCGTGGTGGGGATTGAATAAATCCATATGCTCATCACTGCTGAAACTGATTGGGTAGTTATACGTAGGATCTGCTGTACGAGTTCGTTGGACGTCCGTACGACCGGCTTGCCGCGAGTGGCGCTTTGCCTCCAAGTAGGTTACTCCATTTACTTCTGATCCGCCCGAGATGACATTCACGGTTCTCTCGTGTTTGGAAGGCTCTGGTGGAGGGATTGAAACAATGTCGTGCGACCTATCTTTGTTCACAAAAGTCTGCTTACCCCTGTCAGTCAGGAATTCTTTAAGGTGACCCTTCTTGAGTAGTTCGGCCACTTCCAATCGTAGCGCTACACAATGCTCAGTTCAATGGCCGTGGTCGCCGTGAAATTCGCACCATTTGGAGTTGTCTCTTTGATCCGGCGGGCTCATCATCTTGTCTGGCCACCGAACTGATCTACCCATTCCCTTGAGTATGGTGACTACCTCTGCCGGTACTTACTCGGTTTGGGTTCGACGGCGCTGAATGCGAAGGGCCTGATGGCGTTCCTTGTAGCGGGATGGTTGGTTGGGTTGAGCCGACATTTCCATTGGGGGTGGACATAGGCGGTACTCCTTGTGTAGCTCTTGCCACGTCGTCTGACCGATGTCCTCCCATCCCATTTGGTGTGTTGTCTGTCGTATGTCGTGCGACGATGTGCGGTCCATTCGTGACTCGAATGTTGGGCTCTGAGCCTACGTGGGTGGGATCGAGGTCTTTCACGGTAGTACCTTGTTCGTCTGGGCGGACTGGCGCGTAGTAAGTAGCGTGAGCGGCTTGCTCGAATGGCAAGGGTTGGGATGTTGAAGCATCTCCGAACGGTCGTACAACAGTGAGCGAATTGATCCTATTTTGCAATTCTTGGTTCTCCGCCAACACTCGTTGATTCTCTTGTTCGAGTGCTTGGAGCCTTTGGGTATTCTCTTGCATTTAGGATATGAGGAGTTGTACCCTAACCTCCATCGCATCATGATGAAAATCGTCAGATGACATAGTCGGGGTTGCCACGTTCTACCTTTGCTTGCTTAAAGATTGTCGGGCCCCACGGTGGGCGCCAAATTGTAGTCCTCAAAAATCGCTCGGGGACACGGGGCACTACAACCTGCAAAGACAGAACGCACGTGACCCGCAGGACGTCTGGGACACCGGGGTGGTGTCGGCCAAAGTCACTCCGACGGTCAAGTTAGAGAGTGCTAATAAATGTGTAATGTTTGTAAATGGAGATGAGTGAATGATACTTCCTGCTATCTTGGCAATTTGGGGTCCCTTAGATTAAAGGAGATGTAAGGTTCGGAGGGTGATCGGAGAACCTTAACAATGGCCGGAGGATGTGGTTTTTGTATTAGTAATCTCTGGATCTCAATTTTTCCGCCTCCCCCTTCTTATGAGGGATCATCCTCCTCTTTATAGGAGACTGATGCTTCTCCCTTTTGACAGATCTCATCATTCTTTCTACTCTGTCATCCACCAAGAAAGCATCTGGGTGCTTCTTTTAATTGGACTGCCATCAAGTGTCATTATGGCTTTGTAGGACCCGTTTC
This sequence comes from Xanthoceras sorbifolium, assembly GCA_003430845.1. NCBI lineage: Eukaryota > Viridiplantae > Streptophyta > Magnoliopsida > Sapindales > Sapindaceae > Xanthoceras > Xanthoceras sorbifolium. Next base: position 13,227,928 of record CM010609.1, on the reverse strand, counting down.
AAAGTAGATCACAATCTGGTCTCCCTCGGAGCGACGAAGATTCTATGTCGTACGACATGTAGGTTTTTGTTAATCTGGACCTTTGATTACGTGTTGCATGATATGCTGATTGGATGTTGGGGATATGTAGCACCGTCGTACTACATAAGAGCTTCACGTCGTGCGACATGGTCTTCGTACTGGTTCCCCGTCGTACCACATGAGAGTGCTTTATGTTGTGCGACATGGTCTTCATACTGGTTTACCGTCGTACTACATGGATTGCTTCATGTCGAGCCTATGTCGTACAACTTGGATATCTCATATCGTACTATATGGATGTCTCATGTCGTACTACATAGATGTCACCTGTCGTACTACATGATTGTCTCATGTCGTACTACATGGATGTCACATGTCGTACTACATGATTGTCTCATGTCGTACTATATGGATGTCTCATATCGTACTATATGGATGCCTTCCCACTTTTGGCTCTGGACCTGGTATTTGAGATATACTTTGGGCCTGACATATTTTGGCTACTACAATAGTGATACACCAATTTATACCCGCAAGTATACGGGGTCGGCACAAGTAATAAAATGATGAGTAAATTATCGTCTCCACAGGGATATTTAGGCGTTGAGTACTAAAATTAACCAAGCCTATTTCTATTTGGATAATCGAAAGATATTAAAGGATAAAAATATAAAGACATGAAAATAAAGTAAGCAACCAATATGAGAGATTAGTTAGGGTATTTGAATTCACCAAATCCATCCGATTGAATTTCATGAGAGCACATTGTTGAGGTTTAACTATGCATGAAGATGACCGTGTTTATCTAATTTATCCAAAGTCCCCTCTCGAGGTAAATCGGACCTATTCCGCACACACTAATATCCTATCTCTCGATGGTATATCCAAGTGTATGGAAATGCATTAGTTACAATAAACACCCTATGTGATCACACAAGCAAATTAGTATATCTCTATCCAATTCTACTTGTGGTGGACATTATATCGAGCACGTGGTGGGCGTCTCCTTTCGGTACATAACACACCACCAATTTATCATCTAAATGGAGGCCTTCACATTTAAAGCATTAAGTACAATAAAACCACTCAACAACACAATAATCAACCGCAACAAATTAAACAATCAATTCATTCAATGATCATAGAATATGATCCATCAAAACCCCAACTCACAAGTTTAGCTCATAATCATGGTTTTCAATTAATTAAACTAAATTAAATTAACTAAAACAATTAAAATAAAGCGAGACGGATTCAATGGAGGATAATGCGAGGTAGTCACACGGTTCCAATCACGGAAATGGAAAATATATTGATTATTATTAAGCATATAATATCATGAGATAAATCACATAAAATATATTCATAAACAATAAATATCCAAATCCGTTCACGGTTCCGAAAATCACCTAACAATAGTTCTAACAACTCAAAATCATAAATGAACAATCAAGGAAGATAAATGAGATGAAATACAACCCATTGAAGCTCTCAAGACTCGAAGATCCGCTTTGGTCCGGCTTGAACTTCTCCGCTTTCGATCTTCGTCTTCTTCGATGAACACCCACGATCTAGAGATGTTGTGATGATTTGTGATGCTTGGGATGTGTTTGGGAGGAGCAAAGAGGGTTGAAGTCACCCTTGGAGCAGCTTGAAGGCTGCTTGGACTGCTGCCACGAGCTCTCTCTGCCTCACCCAGCTGCTGCGTTTTTCATTTTATAGACAGCCCATTATGGCTGCGTTTTTCTTCACCGCGACCACCACCGCGACCTGTGGTCGCGGCCTTCACTGGACGGCTAGGAGGGGCTGGAACTCGAGCAGCACCGCGAGGAGCATAGGTCGCGGTCGAGCTCGCCACCTTCACTGGATGCATGAAGATTCTGCACCGCGAGCTTCCCACGCGAGCACAGGTCGCGCTCGGTCCTCGCCTTGCCCACTGGTCACTTCTTCTTCTGCACCGCGAGCTGCGCCGCTAGGAGGGGCTGGTAGCGGTCGAGCTCGCGCAGCTCACTGGTGGGACGCGGGTTCGTCTTCAACGCGAGCGAGGGCGCTGGTCGCGCGAGCGAGGGCTGTGCATGGCGAAACTGTTTTGTTGTTTATTTTTTTTGTTTTCTTCCTTACCAAAACGGCGTCGTTTTGGCCCAAAGCATTGGTCCAAAACGGCGCCGTTCCACTTAAGTTAGAAATCTTTGGTGCAAAACGCACCGTTTCATTTAAGTTTGGTGGAACTTTCTGAAATTGCAGTTTTGCCCCATAAATTTGCTATGCTTTCATCGATGCCCTTCCCCCAAGTTACTCAATTTACACTTTTTCCCCACAAATATATAAAATCATCACTTAGGTCCCTAAACCTGCACACTCAAGGAAAACACGTGAAAAGCACCAAAAATACTCAAGAATACAATTAAAAGATACGGTTTAAGGGTCGTAAATATATGAAAATAAATGACCGATCAAATAGGAAATCATGCTATTTAGGAATTCACACACAATGCCTGGATCATATCTCCAAAATCTACTCAATTGAACATTCAGCACAAACATACAAGATTCTTATTATGCAGTTCATTAACATCCAATGCAAACCTATAGAGATCAATCTAATGACAATAAAGCTCAAGAAAGTGTTTAAGAGTAGAAACAAAAATTCCCTCAGAATAAATACGCAATAATCTCAAAATCTCACTAAGGGTAGTCTCCACTATTAATCAGAGCTATTAATTGAAAGTTGTCACATATTACAATGCAAAGACGTCAGACCTATATGTTTAGATGCAAAGACACTACTAGCATTATTCCAAATAACAACTTTGTACACTCAAATGACCTAAGTATTTACATATTATTACTCAATTATTTGTAAAGCATGCATATGGTTTCGCTATCCTAACACAAACACAACAAAATACGAAATATACAATAAAAGACTCAAAAACTGGTGTACGTGGCATTGTTATACCTAAGTCTTCCAAACACATTGCGTATGAGGAATGTCTAGGTTTCCAGCCTATAAACACCAATCAGACGCACAAACACACAAACCCCAAACAATACCCCCAAACTTAAAATAAACATTGTCCTCAATGTTTTACACCTTACGTACGAAGAAAAGGGGTTTATAAAGAAATAAAAACTAAAAATTAGAAATAAAACTAAAAACAAACAAACTAGACCAAAAACAAAAACGCACAAAATATGAACACAGAACAACAGTCCTAATATCCACAACTAACAATCCTAAATATCCACAACTATCACATCTAAAATAAACACACAAATACAACCAAAAACAAAATCAAAGGAATCAAACACTACAATAATATGTACATCCAACCAAACTTCCCCCGAACTTCAAAATTTTCAACTCAAGGCACAACACTTTAAAATGTTCATGGGAGAGAGTTACGAAACACAAGAAAATTTAAACTAAAAAAAATAAAAATAAAATAAAAGAAAATATGTACAAGTTTTTACCTCATCGCTTGAGCTTTCGCCCACCTCCCCCATGATTGGTATCTCCTCATTAGCTTACCGCACCATCCTAACCAAATGACTGTAAGAGAAGACGACTCTCCCAGCACTGGATACCTCGAATGCGAAGGTATCTCTTTACGGCCCAAGTGCGGTGGCTTCTCAAAAGGCGGAGGCGGTTTGGGCTTCCCTTCTCCGAGGTCGACAAAAACATATGTATCTTGGTGGCTTTCTTCTTTTGTAGTGGCGCAGTGGACTAGACATAACTCAAGTGGCTCTGGAAAGGTAGATGTATCATCTTCATGTAACAAACTCTTACTCCCTTCCTTCTCTACTTGATCAACCCAAATCTGCTGCTCAATTTGTTCTTCGATTTCCACGGCCGTTTTATTGCATTGCACCATAGGATATGGTTCATGCTCTTGCCATTGGATATCTGTAGCTAATTTGCTGATTTGAATCTCCAAGCGTTGGGTAACTGCTTGAGTATGTTGAGCAACTTGATCAAGTTTAGCTTCCAGCTTCCTCAGGGCCTCATCTTGGGAATCCATTCTTTTATCCATCTTAGACATGAATTTTAAAATCATGTCTTCCAATGCTGGATCAATTTCCTGATGTTCCTGCTAGTTGCTCCAATGAGATTCGGAATGATTGCTCCACCCAGGATTGTACGAGCTCAGGTAGGGGTTGTTCTATTGATAATGTACATAGCCGTCGTACTGCATTTGCTCAGAACGACTCTCAGCAAACGGATTGCCCACCTGACAATCAGTACTCATATGCGGCCCCCCACATAAGAAACAATCCAAAGGTGCTTCATAGTCTATAGTCGCCACTTCCTCGGTAAGCTCCTGCGCCTCATACCGAGGATACATGCCCTCCATAGAAAACAAAAAAAATCAAAATTAATAAGAATAAAAATAAAATATATACAAATCCAAATTAGCTATAAACTTAATCGGTATTAATATCAACACAACTAAAATATCCCCGGCAACGGCGCCAAAAACTTGATACGACTTTTTGTTACCCGCAAGTATACGGGGTCGGCACAAGTAATAAAATGATGAGTAAATTATCGTCTCCACAGGGATATTTAGGCGTTGAGTACTAAAATTAACCAAGCCTATTTCTATTTGAATAATCGAAAGGTTTAAAAGAATAAAAATATAATAACATAAAAGTAAAGCAAGCAACCAATATGAGAGATTAGTTAGGGTATTTGAATTCACCTATTCCATCCAATTGAGTTCCATGAAAGCACATTGTTGAGGTTTAATTATGCATGAAGATGACCTTGTTTATCTAATTTATCCAAAGTCCCCTCTCGAGGTAAATCGGACCTATTCCGCACACACTAATATCCTATCTCTCGATGGTATATCCAAGTGCATGGAAATGCATTAGTCACTATAAACACCCTATGTGATCACACAAGCAAATTAGTATATCTCTATCCAATTCTACTTGTGGTGGACATTATATCGAGCACGTGGTGGGCGTCTCCTCTCGGTACATAACACACCACCAATTTATCATCTAAATGTAGGCCTTCACATTCAAAAGCATTAAGCACAATAAAACCACTCAACAATGCAATAATCAACCGCAACAAATTAAACAATCATTTCATTCAATCATCATAGAATAAGATCCATCAAAACCCCAACTTACAAGTTTAGCCCATAATCTTGGTTTTCAATTAATTAAACTAAATTAAATTAACTAAAACAATTAATATAAAGCGAGACGGATTCAATGAAGGATAATGCGAGGTGGTCACACGGTTTCAATCACGGAAATGGAAAACATATTGATTATTATTAAGCACATAATATCATGACATAAATCACATAAAATATATTCATAAAAAATAAAATCCAAATCCGTTCACGGTTCCGAAAATCACCTAACAATAGTTCTAACAACTCAAAATCATAAATGAACAATCAAGAAAGATTAATGAGATGAAATACAACCCATTGAAGCTCTCAAGACTCGAAGATCCGCTTTGGTCCGGCTTGAACTTCTCTGCTTTCGATCTTCATCTTCTTCGATGAACACTCACGATATAGAGTTGTTCTGATGATTTGTAATGCTTGGGATGTGTTTGGGAGGAGCAAGTAGGATGAGAATCACCCTTGGAGCAGCTTGGGAGGCTGCTGGAACTGACTGCCACGAGCTCTCTCTCTTTTGCCCAGCTGCTGCCATTTTCTTTTTATAGCAGCCCGTTAGGGCTGTGTTTTTCGTTCACTGCGACCACCACCGCGACCTGTGGTCGCGGTGGCTTGGTCGCGGCCTTCACTGGACAGTTAGGAGCTGCTACACCGCGAGCTTCACCGCAAGGAGCCTAGGTCGCGCTGCCCCTCGTCATGCTCACTGGTTCTCATGGTTTCTAGACTGCAAGCTCCCCACGCGAGCACGGGTCTCGCTCGGTTCCTCAAGCTGCTCACTGGATGCCGTTCTTCTTCTGCACCGCGAGCTGCACCGCGAGGAGGGGCTGGTCGCGGTCGAGCTCGTGCTGCTCACTGGTTGGGCACGGGCGTCTTCATCGCGAGGAGAGGTGCGAGGGGCTACGCTCGCCATGCATGCAGATTCGAGTTTTTTTTATTTTTTTCTTCTTTAGCCAAAACGGCGCTGTTCCGTTCCACTAAACTCAAATTCCTTAGGTGCAAAACGCACCGTTTCACTTAAATTGGTGGAACTTTCTGAAATTGCATTTTTGCCCCAGCACTTTGCTATTCTTTCATAGATGCCCTTCCACAATGTTACTGAAATTACACTTTTTCCTCATAAATATATAAAATCATCACTTAGGTCCCTAAACCTGCACACTCAAGGAAAACACGTCAAAAGCACCAAAAATACTTAAGAATACAATTAAAAGATACTGTTTAAGGGTCGTAAATATATGAAAATAAATGACCGATCAGTAGCAACTTGAGTATATTGAGCAACTTGATCAAGTTTAGCTTCCAGCTTCTTCAGGGCCTCATCTTGGTGATCGGTCATTTATTTTCATATATTTACGACCCCTAAACCGTATCTTTTAATTGTATTCTTAAGTATTTTTGGTGCTTTTGACGTGTTTTCCTCTAGTGTACAGGTAATAAGGTTTTGTGCGTAATTGAAGAGTTTTGGTGGATTAAATTGAATATTTGGGAGTGCACAGCTGTCATTGTTTGGAGGCTGCCATAAATTCTACAAGATGAACTGGGTTGAGCGCCTTATATTTCTGGAAAGGTCACGATGTCTGCTTTCCGGCAAATTTTACGGTTCGTGATTCCGAGTTGTCTAGAGAAAGTTATGCTCATTTTCACAACAGTGTGCAGACTCACGACTTTCATGTCGAGAGTTAAGTCATGAGTCATGTTTCGGAGGCCGTCATAAATTCCATAGAACGAACTGGGTTTCGAGCTTTATATGTATGGAAAGATATAGATGTCTACTTTCCAATACATTTTACGGTTCATGATTTGGATTTTTCTAGAGGAAGTTATGGTCATTTTCGTAACGGTGCGCAATCCTGAAATTTGGATCAGTGAGCACCGCGACCTAGTACCGCGACCGTAGGTCGCGCTACAGTGGTCGCGATGAAACATCAATATGTTGGCAGTGAGCACCGCGAGCACAGTGCCGCGACTACTGTAGCGCTACAGTGGTCGCGATGAAACATCAATTTGTTGGCAGTGAGCGCCGCGAGCACTGTAGCGCGACCGTAGGTCGCGCTACAGTGGTCGCGATGGCGACGCGAGAAACCTATTTTTCAATGCCTATAAGTAGAAAAAGGGCTCTAAAGAGAGGAATTTCGACTAGGGCTCTAAGGAGAGGACCAAGAGGAGACCAAGAGAGAAGAGAAGAGGCAAAGAGGGGAGAAGAAGATCATCTTGAAACCAAGAGGGATTGGATTCAATCCTTGAGCCAAAATCTCACCATCAAGCTTGGATTTGGAGAAAGTGGAAGCTAGACAAATTCCCAATGAGGAGGAGGACGAAAGTTCATCACACCTAGAGTTTTTCTATCCCTTTCCTTCTTTATTTTCATGCTTGTAACTCTCTTTATTAATTGAAAAACATGTTTAGTTGTAAATCTTTGATTATGAACTAAATTTGTAAGTTAGGGTTTTGATGAATCTTATTCCATGATGATTGAATGAATTGATTGTTTAATTTGTTGTGGTTGATTATTGTGTTGTTGAGTGGTATTATCATGCTTAATGCTTTTGAATGTGAAGGCCTACATTTAGATGATAAATTGGTGGTGTGTTATGTACCGAGAGGAGACGCCCACCACGTGCTCGATATAATGTCCACCACAAGTAGAATTGGATAGAGATATACTAATTTGCTTGTGTGATCACATAGGGTGTTTATTGTAATTAATGCATTTCCATGCACTTGGATATACCATCGAGAGATAGGATATTAGTGTGTGCGGAATAGGTCCGATTTACCTCGAGAGGGGATTTTGGATAATTTAGATAAACACGATCATCAATATGAATAATTAAACTACAACAATGTGCTTTCATGAAATTCAATTGGATGGGATAGGTGAATTCAAATACCCTAACTAATCTCTCATATTGGTTGTTTGCTTTATTTTCATGTCTTTATATTTTTATCCTTTAATATCTTTCGATTATCCAAATAGAAATAGGCTTGGTTAATTTTAGTACTCAACGCCTAAATATCCCTGTGGAGACGATAATTTTACTCATCATTTTATTACTTGTGTCGACCCCGTATACTTGCGGGTACAAAAAGTCGCATCAAGTTTTTGTGCGTCTGATTGGTGTATATAGGCTGGAAACCTAGACTTTCCTCATACGCAATGCGTTTGGAAGACTTAGGTATAACAATGCCACGTACACCAGTTTTCGAGTCTTTTATTGTATTTTCGTATTTTGTTGTGTTTGTATTAGGATAGCGAAACCATATGCATGCTTTACAGAAAATTGAGTAATAATATGTAAATACTTAGGTCATTTGAGTGTACAAAGTTGTTATTTGGAATAATGCCAATAGTGTCTTTGCATCTAAACATATAGGTCTGACGTCTTTGCATTGTAATATGTGACAACTTTCAATTAATAGCTCTGATTAATAGTGGAGACCACCCTTAGTGAGATTTGAGATTATTGCGTATTTATTCTGAGGGAATTCTTGTTTCTACTCTTAAACACTTTCTTGAGCTTTATTGTCATTAGATTGATCTCTATAGGTTTGCATTGGATGTTAATGAACTGCATTATGAAAATCTTGTATGTTTGTGTTGAATGTTCAATTGAGTATATTTTGGAGATATGATCCAGGCATTGTGTGTGAATTCCTAAATAGCTTGATTTCCTATCCGTAATTGCGTGCTCCTTATCCCATTCGCGGCCAAACACTCGTATATTAGCCTTTTATTGTATGACCTACATATCCAAAAATCCTAGTCGAAATTGTAAGACGTTACCTTTGACGCTTGGAAACTAGAGACAATTAAAAGAAAAATGTGTAAGTGTTGAGTGAGAAAGAGGAGTGGAGTTAAAAATATGAAAAGGATGTGGAAATGTGCAGAAAAAGAGAATAGCCAATAAACTAAAATATATTTATATAGAAAGAGTTGGCTAAAATGAGAAAAAAAAGGAGTGAAATGCACAAAGTAAAAATTGAAAAAAAGGGTTGAAAAAGAGGTTGAAGGAGAAAGGTGTAGAAGAGGAAGGGAAGAAAGTTGAGTAAATTTGGTAGTCGTGAGAGAAGTTGCACGAATTGAAAATTTTATGAAGTCTCTCAATAGGTTTCCAAGTGAGTTGAGCCCGATTTCCGTCCTTTTTGAGCCAATCACCCCAAAGCCCCATTACAACCAGAAAAAGACCTGTTGATCTCCTTAGGAAACTCAATTGTAATATTTGACATGTATATACACGAATTTTTCTGTTCTTAGCATTTGATATCTTTCATGAGATCCTTTGTTAAATTTGTGCGTTCTTTCTAATTATTGATGCATACGATACATTTCGAAATTATTTGCTCATAAATTCTAGTCGTATGCAGTTGAAAGTGTGATAACCTAGGTTCTGAGTGCTATTGAGTGAAAACTTGCGAGCCTAGAGTCAAGGCGAATTATATCAGCAGTCTATTGATATGGAAGGTGTCACGATTATAAATGCGTTGCATGTCAGTGTCCCGTATGATATAGGATGTATTAAACTTATTGACAGCATTTCGAATTTCTAATTTTGTGCTATTCTTATACCTTTGCATTTGTGTATATATTTAATTTGATGTTGAGGTATGTATGTGTTTAGCTTAGGACGTTTGTGGGTATCGTAGCTGGTAAACCCTCACGAGACTATAACTCGTCCACTAGGGCCACCTAGGGGTTTAAAGGCTTGTGGCACGTGCTAAGTGCCATCGTTGCATCCTACGAAAATGGATATAGCTTAGTTCGTTTTTGATTTTAGTTTTAGTTATTTTTGTCTTTATTTTTAATCATGGTGTGTTTCGATTTGCTTGAGGACAAGCAAAAGATAAGTTTGGGGGTATTTGATCGGTCATTTATTTTCATATATTTACGACCCCTAAACCGTATCTTTTAATTGTATTCTTAAGTATTTTTGGTGCTTTTGACGTGTTTTCCTCTAGTGTACAGGTAATAAGGTTTTGTGCGTAATTGAAGAGTTTTGGTGGATTAAATTGAATATTTGGGAGTGCACAGCTGTCATTGTTTGGAGGCTGCCATAAATTCTACAAGATGAACTGGGTTGAGCGCCTTATATTTCTGGAAAGGTCACGATGTCTGCTTTCCGGCAAATTTTACGGTTCGTGATTCCGAGTTGTCTAGAGAAAGTTATGCTCATTTTCACAACAGTGTGCAGACTCACGACTTTCATGTCGAGAGTTAAGTCATGAGTCATGTTTCGGAGGCCGTCATAAATTCCATAGAACGAACTGGGTTTCGAGCTTTATATGTATGGAAAGATATAGATGTCTACTTTCCAATACATTTTACGGTTCATGATTTGGATTTTTCTAGAGGAAGTTATGGTCATTTTCGTAACGGTGCGCAATCCTGAAATTTGGATCAGTGAGCACCGCGACCTAGTACCGCGACCGTAGGTCGCGCTACAGTGGTCGCGATGAAACATCAATATGTTGGCAGTGAGCACCGCGAGCACAGTGCCGCGACTACTGTAGCGCTACAGTGGTCGCGATGAAACATCAATTTGTTGGCAGTGAGCGCCGCGAGCACTGTAGCGCGACCGTAGGTCGCGCTACAGTGGTCGCGATGGCGACGCGAGAAACCTATTTTTCAATGCCTATAAGTAGAAAAAGGGCTCTAAAGAGAGGAATTTCGACTAGGGCTCTAAGGAGAGGACCAAGAGGAGACCAAGAGAGAAGAGAAGAGGCAAAGAGGGGAGAAGAAGATCATCTTGAAACCAAGAGGGATTGGATTCAATCCTTGAGCCAAAATCTCACCATCAAGCTTGGATTTGGAGAAAGTGGAAGCTAGACAAATTCCCAATGAGGAGGAGGACGAAAGTTCATCACACCTAGAGTTTTTCTATCCCTTTCCTTCTTTATTTTCATGCTTGTAACTCTCTTTATTAATTGAAAAACATGTTTAGTTGTAAATCTTTGATTATGAACTAAATTTGTAAGTTAGGGTTTTGATGAATCTTATTCCATGATGATTGAATGAATTGATTGTTTAATTTGTTGTGGTTGATTATTGTGTTGTTGAGTGGTATTATCATGCTTAATGCTTTTGAATGTGAAGGCCTACATTTAGATGATAAATTGGTGGTGTGTTATGTACCGAGAGGAGACGCCCACCACGTGCTCGATATAATGTCCACCACAAGTAGAATTGGATAGAGATATACTAATTTGCTTGTGTGATCACATAGGGTGTTTATTGTAATTAATGCATTTCCATGCACTTGGATATACCATCGAGAGATAGGATATTAGTGTGTGCGGAATAGGTCCGATTTACCTCGAGAGGGGATTTTGGATAATTTAGATAAACACGATCATCAATATGAATAATTAAACTACAACAATGTGCTTTCATGAAATTCAATTGGATGGGATAGGTGAATTCAAATACCCTAACTAATCTCTCATATTGGTTGTTTGCTTTATTTTCATGTCTTTATATTTTTATCCTTTAATATCTTTCGATTATCCAAATAGAAATAGGCTTGGTTAATTTTAGTACTCAACGCCTAAATATCCCTGTGGAGACGATAATTTTACTCATCATTTTATTACTTGTGTCGACCCCGTATACTTGCGGGTACAAAAAGTCGCATCAAGTTTTTGGCGCCGTTGCCGGGGATATTTTTAGTTGTGTTGATATTAATACCGATTAAGTCTATAGTTAATTTGGATTTGTATATATTTTATTTTTATTCTTAT